>OZ008362.1:466558-760447 GCA_963931975.1 Cataclysta lemnata | reverse complement strand
AGCGGACGCGGGTTCGATTCCCGCCTCAAGATCATAATTTTTCGAAATTCTTTTTCTAACCCCAAAATCTTTGTACTAATTTTTCTAACATTTATATAATGTTAAAATTAAAATCGAATAGTTTTAAAGCAAACCCAAGCTTAACCGAACGCACGGTATTTGTAAAAATATCTGCTTTGGAATGTTTGAAATTTATTTCTACATTGCGAGGGTACCCGTTGGCTTACAACGTGAAGTGTAAAGGTTAGAAGAATTTCGGCAAGTTAATTAGTGTCTTGGGTGGCCGAGCGGTCAGGCACCTGCCCGGATAGCAGCGGACGCGGGTTCGATTCCCGCCTCAAGATCATAATTTTTCGAAATTCTTTTTCTAACCCCAAAATCTTTGTACTAATTTTTCTAACATTTATATAATGTTAAAATTAAAATCGAATAGTTTTAAAGCAAACCCAAGCTTAACCGAACGCACGGTATTTGTAAAAATATCTGCTTTGGAATGTTTGAAATTTATTTCTACATTGCGAGGGTACCCGTTGGCTTACAACGTGAAGTGTAAAGGTTAGAAGAATTTCGGCAAGTTAATTAGTGTCTTGGGTGGCCGAGCGGTCAGGCACCTGCCCGGATAGCAGCGGACGCGGGTTCGATTCCCGCCTCAAGATCATAATTTTTCGAAATTCTTTTTCTAACCCCAAAATCTTTGTACTAATTTTTCTAACATTTATATAATGTTAAAATTAAAATCGAATAGTTTTAAAGCAAACCCAAGCTTAACCGAACGCACGGTATTTGTAAAAATATCTGCTTTGGAATGTTTGAAATTTATTTCTACATTGCGAGGGTACCCGTTGGCTTACAACGTGAAGTGTAAAGGTTAGAAGAATTTCGGCAAGTTAATTAGTGTCTTGGGTGGCCGAGCGGTCAGGCACCTGCCCGGATAGCAGCGGACGCGGGTTCGATTCCCGCCTCAAGATCATAATTTTTCGAAATTCTTTTTCTAACCCCAAAATCTTTGTATAAATTTTCTTTTCATCCCACCATCTCGGAAAAGGCGTTTTTGCTCTTCGATATCTGAGTGCAAAAGCCGTTTTTATCCTCTAGAGGTTAAAGTAAATTTGAATTTAGAACATCGTGTGCAATGAGTTTGTGAATTCAAAACATCATTATACATATTTATTTCTACCTCCATGGTGCCGAAATTGTCAATGAGTTTGTGAATTCAAAACATCATTATACATATATATTTCTACCTCCATGGTGCCGAAATTGTCATGCAACCTATTTTAATTTGTTAAAAACTCAGACTCGGAACCTTCTTGGTGTACTTTTTTTGTAATTTGCTTTGCGCGCGCCATTTTCTTTTCACGTCATAAATTTGTTAAAATCTAGGAGTTCCGTGACGGTCAATCAGCTTGGCGTCAATCTTGCTTTAAACATTTTGACCGTCTACAACGCTTGCTTGATGCTTGAGTCAAGCATTTAAAAGCTTTTTAGGTCTGTTTGATTTGTTTACGCTAGCAACGGAACAAAAACATACAGAAAATCAACGTGCTTGACTCAAGATTCCGTCTCGGAGTAATTTTTATTAGGTACTTACAGGTGTGTCTGGATGAATGTTGCGGGTGTGGCTGGGTGGATGGGTGGCTGTTGGAGGTGTGTCTGGGTGAATGAGTGTTTTGAGGGTGTGTCTAGGTGAATGGGTGTTTTGTGGGTGTGTCTGGGTGAATGGGTTTTTGTGGGTGTGTCTGAATGGATGGGTGAGAATTGTGGGTGTTTCTGGGTGATTGAGTGGTTTTTGGGTATGATTGAGTGTTTTGTAGGTGTTTCTGGGTGAATGGGTGTTTTTTGGGTGTTTCTGGGTTAATCGGTGTTTTGTGGATGTTTCTCGGTGAATGGGTGTTTTGTGGGTGTTTCTGGGTGAATGGATGTTTTGTGGGTGTTTCTGGGTGAATGGATGTTTAGTGTGTGTTTCTGGGTGAATGGGTGTTTTTGGGTGTTTCTGGGTAAATGGGTGTTTTATGGGTGTTTCTGGGTGAATGGGTGTTTTGTGGGGTTTTCTGGGTGAATGGGTGTTTCTGGGTGAATGGGTATTTTGTGGGTGTTTCTGGGTGAATGGGTGTTTTGTGGGTGTTTCTGAGTGAATGGGTGTTTCTGGGTGAATGGATGTTTAGTGTGTGTTTCTGGGTGAATGGGTGTTTCTAGGTAAATGTGTTTTTTATGGGTGTTTCTGGGTGAATGGGTGTTTTGTGGGTTTTTCTGGGTGAATGGGTGTTTTTTGGGTGTTTCTGGGTGAATGGGTGTTTTTTGGGTGTGTCTGAGTGGATGGGTGTGTATTGCGGGTGTGAATGTTGTGGGTGTTTCTGGGTGGGTGTTGAGAGTGTGTTTGGGTTAATGGGAGGGTGTTGTGGAAGTTTCTGGGTGAAAACAGAAACTGTTGTGATTGTATTTTTTTTTTTATTTTGCAATTTCCTCGCTGGGGGGATGAAAAGTTACGTGTTGCACTCGAGTGCAAAGATTTTTCACCTTGTGCTCTTTTGATTCCCTCGCTATCGCTCAGGATTCGAATTTTTGAATCACTCGCTACGCTCGTGATTTAATTTTAGAATCCTTCGCTAGCTCGGTCATCAAAATTGAGCACGCGGTTAAAAAACAACTTTGCACTCACGTACAACAAATAACTATTTCATCCCACCATCTCGAAAAAGGCGTTTTTGCTCTTCGATATCTGAGTGCAAAAGCCGTTTTTATCCTCTAGAGGTTAAAGTAAATTTGAATTTAGAACATCGTGTGCAATGAGTTTGTGAATTCAAAACATCATTATACATATTTATTTCTACCTCCATGGTGCCGAAATTGTCATGCAACCTATTTTAATTTGTTAAAAACTCAGACTCGGAACCTTCTTGGTGTACTTTTTTTGTAATTTGCTTTGCGCGCGCCATTTTCTTTTCACGTCACAAATTTGTTAAAACCTAGGAGTTCCGTGACGGTGCATCAGCTTGGCGTCAATCTTGCTTTAAACATTTTGATCGTCTACAACGCTTGCTTGATGCTTGAGTCAAGCATTTAAAAGCTTTTTAGGTCTGTTTGATTTATTTACGCTAGCAACGGATCAAAAACATACAGAAAATCAACGTGCTTGACTCAAGCTGATTGACCGTCTCGGAGTAATTTTTATTAGGTACTTACAGGTGTGTCTGGATGAATGTTGCGGGTGTGGCTGGTGGATGGGTGGCTGTTGGAGGTGTGTCTAGGTGAATGGGTGTTTTGTGGGTGTGTCTGGGTGAATGGGTTTTTATGGGTGTGTCTGAATGGATGGGTGAGAATTGTGGGTGTTTCTGGGTGATTGAGTGTTTTTTGGGTGTGATTGGGTGTTTTGTAGGTGTTTCTGGGTGAATGGGTGTTTTTTGGGTGTTTCTGGGTTAATCGATGTTTTGTGGGTGTTTCTCGGTGAATGGGTGTTTTGTGGGTGTTTCTGGGTGAATGGGTGTTTTGTGGGTGTTTCTGAGTGAATGGGTGTTTCTGGGTGAATGGATGTTTTGTGTGTGTTTCTGGGTGAATGGGTGTTTTTTGGGTGTTTCTGGTTAAATGGGTGTTTTATGGGTGTTTCTGGGTGAATGGGTGTTTTGTGGGTTTTTCTGGGTGAATGGGTGTTTTGTGGGTGTTTCTGGGTGAATGGGTGTTTTTTGGGTGTGTCTGAGTGGATGGGTGTGTATTGCGGGTGTGAATGTTGTGGGTGTTTCTGGGTGGGTGTTGAGAGTGTGTTTGGGTTAATGGGAGGGTGTTGTGGAAGTTTCTGGGTGAAAACAGAAACTGTTGTGATTGTATTTTTTTTTTGTATTTTGCAATTTCCTCGTTGGGGGGGATGAAAAGTTACGTGTTGCACTCGAGTGCAAAGATTTTTCACCTTGTGCTCTTTTGATTCCCTCGCTATCGCTCAGGATTCTAAAATTGAATCACGAGCGTAGCGAGTTCGGTCATCAAAATTGAGCACGCGGTTAAAAAACAACTTTGCACTCACGTACAACAATAGTTATTTGTTGTACGTGAGTGCAAAGTTGTTTTTTAACCGCGTGCTCAATTTTGATGACCGAGCTAGCGAAGGATTCTAAAATTGAATCACGAGCGTAGCGAGTGATTCAAAAATTAGAATCCTGAGCGATAGCGAGGGAATCAAAAGAGCACAAGGTGAAAAATCTTTGCACTCGAGTGCAACACGTAACTTTTCATCCCCCCCAACGAGGAAATTACAAAATACAAAAAAAATACAATCACAACAGTTTCTGTTTTCACCCAGAAACTTCCACAACACCCTCCCATTAACCCAAACACACTCTCAACACCCACCCAGAAACACCCACAACATTCACACCCGAAATACACACCTATCCACTCAGACACACCCAAAAAACACCCATTCACCCAGAAACACCCACAAAACACCCATTCACCCAGAAAAACCCACAAAACACCCATTCACCCAGAAACGCCCAAAAAAACACCCATTCACCCAGAAACACACATAAAACACTCATTCACCCAGAAACACCCACAAAACACCCATTCACCCAGAAACACCCACAAAACACCCATTCACCCAGAAACACCCACAAAACACCCATTCATCCAGAAACACCCATTCACCCAGAAACACACATAAAACACTCATTCACCCAGAAACACCCACAAAACACCCATTCAGCCAGAAACACCTACAAAACACCCAATCACACCCAAAAAACACTCAATCACCCAGAAACACCCAAAAAATACCCAATCACCCAGAAACACCCACAAAACACCCATTCACCCAGACACACCCTCAAAACACACATTCATCCAGACACACCTGTAAGTACCTAATAAAAATTACCGTCCCTAATGGAGTTCCGAGACGGTCAATCAGCTTGAGTCAAGCACGTTGATTTTCTGTATTTTTTTGTTCCGTTGCTAGCGTAAACAAATCAAACAGACCTAAAAAGCTTTTAAATGCTTGACTCAAGCATCCAGCAAGCGTTGTAGACGATCAAATTGTTTAAAGCAAGATTGACGCCAAGCTGATTGACCGTCACGGAACTCCTAGGTTTTTACTAATATATGATGACGTGAAAAGAAAATGGCGCGCGCAAAGCAAATTACAAAAAAAGTACACCAAGAAGGTTCCGAGTCTGAGTTTTTAACAAATTAAAATAGGTTGCATGACAATTTCGGCACCATGGAGGTAGAAATAAATATGTATAATGATGTTTTGAATTCACAAACTCATTGCACACGATGTTCTAAATTCAAATTTACTTTAACCTCTAGAGGATAAAAACGGCTTTTGCACTCAGATATCGAAGAGCAAAAACGCTTTTTCCGAGATGGTGGGATGAAAATAACTATTCTTCACCTGGGGGGATAAAACTGGGGGTGACGAGCGGGAATAATCTGTCTTTTTCAACTAAAAAAACCGGGAAAAAACAAGAAGTGTGGATCCTGAAATCGTATTTTTTTAAGGCAACATATTTCTATTTATTCATCACTGACCCTACATTCACTTAGAGTAGGGGAAGGTGGCCTAAAACGAATATGATATGCTGCCTAAAAAGAAATCGCGGCATAATCGGTGTACCCGTGTACATACATTAAAAAACATACCAATCGAATTGAGAAACTCCTCCTTTTCGAAGTCGGTTAACAAAATAATCAAATATGTCTGGTTCCTTCTTACATGTCGCGGGCCGTGAAAGCTCTCAGCGGCGGTACTCGAACGCATAACTTATATTGTTTTAGTTTATACTTCTGCCGGAGCTACGGATCAGAACGGTTACATATCTATCTAAGTATATTATTATTTTTATATCCAGAATGAAGACATACGAGCAAAGCCATAGTTAAGACACGTGGCTTTTTTTATTCTAGGAAGGGAGCTCTTTGCCCTACATCTCATCTCACCTGATGGAAAGTGACGATAAAGGCTGAAGATGGAACCCTCAACCACAGAGGGGCTGGCTATCTTATCACAATTGTTGGAACACAATACATAAATGCTGCAATAAATATGGCAATAGATTTTATTAAGATGGTTGTAGCTAGCCAAGCGGACTAGAAAGAAATCCTACCAACTACCAAACCGAGCACTAAGGACAATGCAACTGATTGGCCCAAACATATGAAACCCAATGTACATAATTGAAACCTATGCCAAACGTTAGTACTAATCAGCCATAGCAACTTTTACAATGGGGCCAAATAAATTTATCTAGGGATAAAATATATACAGTCTTAACAAATGTTTGAAGTCATATAATTTTTTCAAACATTTGTTAGCCTGTATATTTTTCTACCAGGATAGATTTATTTGGCCCCATAGTAAAAGTTGTCATGGATGATTAGCACTAACGCTTGTTACAGGTTTCAGTTATGTACAACAGATTTCATTTTTGTGGGCCAGTGGTCAAAGGAAAAGTTGCATTATCCTTTGTATTTTAGTTCCGGTGGTGGGCGAACCACTAAGTAGGCGGTTAATGACTTGTCACGAATTACTTTTTACTTCGATTTAAACTCCGGTAGCGTAATTAGGTACTCTTGGGTTAGCTGTGTGGTGACGGCATCGCGGCAGAGCAGAAGTTAGTAAAAATTTTAGTTAAAATTTTTCTACTTTATGGTCAGGTGTGACAAAAAATATTCCTTATTTTCTTTACTTGTTATATTTTTTCTAACATTTGTATAATGTTGAAAT
The DNA here is from genome assembly GCA_963931975.1 of Cataclysta lemnata. Taxonomy (NCBI): domain Eukaryota; kingdom Metazoa; phylum Arthropoda; class Insecta; order Lepidoptera; family Crambidae; genus Cataclysta; species Cataclysta lemnata. Next base: position 753,729 of record OZ008362.1, on the reverse strand, counting down.
AAAAATCAAATCATAATTAAAATATTGTATTTATGTATATATTATAGTATTTGTAATTATGTTATATAAAAAGTATTTATTGATTTGTTTTTTTTTATTTTTTTTATACTTTATTCGCATTTTTTAGGCACCTCCACTACAGCTTAAATTTATACTAGCTTTCGTGGGTTGACTGGAAGAGATCTCTTTTAGAGATAAGTCCGCCCTTGCAAACTATGTATTTATTGTGTGTGCTATTGATGTTTTTTTAATTGCAATAAAGAGTATTATATATAAAAACTATTTAAATAATCATTGCTTGAAAGCTCAATGAATAACACATCACGTGTAGGTCTAATGGATAATTATTATACACCCATAATTTATTCCCTTCGCTTCACCGAAGTCAAAACCTTAGTCATTTCCACCGCGCTCGGCGCACCCAGCGATGACCATGCCATCGCCATCGTCGGTTAATCTCGATATAATTACTGAACGCTGACGTCAGAGCCAGGTGTCGCTTGTTAGGGGGACACACTGCTCGTTAGAACGCAACGCACTGTGTTTGTTTTATGTCTTTATAATTTAAAATTATATTACAAAGAAAAATCGGAATCAGAAAAAGTTCCAAATGTGTATAGTCTTGACGCGGGAATGGCCGAGTGGTTTAGCCAACCGACCGGATTGTGGAAAACGCGGATTCGATTCTGCATCAAAACTTCGAACATCAAGATTGGAACTTTTTTTGACCTATTATTGTTTGTATTCATTTTTCTAACATTTATATCTATAATGTTCAAATAAAAATCAAATCAATAATTATGTTAACAATAATTAATAATGTTCTAGATATTTCTTTAAAGGTTTTAACTTTACAGCACAAAAAGTAGACTTAATTCCTTGAAGCAGTCGTAGATAAGTAAAACAGTGGTAGTATAGGTTCGGTACTCTCGCGTAAAATACATATTATATAATTATTTTGAAGCCAACATCACTGTCTGCTCCCTAAATCGGATATGTGAAAAATTATGTTTGAAAACTTCAATTTGTAAAGATAATAAAATCAGAAAGACATTTCTTACTTTACTTTCTTTTACAAAATAATTATAAAATAAGTAAGTAGCTTAAAAGTGAAACGCTTTTTTCACCGACTGCACCAGAAAAAGGAATTTGCTCCTAATTTTTGAAGGCAATGTGTCCCATATTTATTAGGGGTAGCATAGATCATGCGAGTACCTACAGGGTGTTGTTTGTTGTCACAGTGACGACACTCGATACGCTCCGGGTGCCTGCGAGATATCGCGTTACCGAGCTGTTTGAACAGATGCCGGGAGAGGAGGCAAAACAAAAATATTATATTCCCAACAAGAAAGGAGGAGCTCGCTAGCGCAGTAGCATAGCGCGCTTGGCCTGCGATTGTGTAAACTAAGCAATGTTCGCTAAGGCCGGTCATTGGATGGGTGATCAAAAATTTACTATCTCGATTTCCTGCGTGCTTCGGAAGGCACGTTAAGCCATCGATCCCGGATGCATCTGCAAAACTCGCACTGGGCCAGCGTGGTGGGTTATGGCCCAATCTCCCTTTAGTCTTCCATCCATAGGGAAGGCCCGTGCCCCAGCAGTGGATAAATTAAAGGGCTGGTGGTGATGGTGACGAAGAAAGGAAATAATATTTCAGAAATGTTGAGGTCCATCAAAGTTTGAAATAGCTTTTCCACCAGCCTTTTTGCTAGCCATTCTGTGGTTGAGGGTTCCACGTGAAGCTCGATTCCATCTGCGGCCCTTACTGTCACTTACCATCAGGTGAGATGAAAGTCGAGAGCTTCGCTGTCTAATATAAAAATTCTTATATTAAGAGAATCGCCAGGCAATCTATCTATGACAGTGTAGTTATTTGGCTCTAAATTATTTGTTTATTCCAGTAATTTTGAAAAAGTTCATATATTATTCATATACAACGCTTCATACATTCCACCAAACAATTCGTAATTTTGTATAATTATGTAATTTAATGTAATAACAATCATTACAAATAAATAGATTAATTATAATTTAATCGTAAATCAAAAAATGTTTTACACAATTCAAGGAAAACATACTAAGTATAAGTATGTAACAGTATAAAGGAAATTATGGTTAGATAACGTTTGAAATATTTGAGTCTCGATGCGGGAATCGAACTCGCGTCGTCTGCAATCCGGGCAGATGCCTAGGTATGCCACTCAATTCCCGCAATAAGAATTGTTTTTTTGTGTAAGTATGTAATATTTGAAAACACACTATAATTGAAACCACCCTGTATAGAAATCAATAGCGGCACGCGTCCATCTAGTTAATTACTGGGGTGCGCTCATCCCCAGTTGACTTCGAAACACCCTGTAATCACTTTACAATTACCTCCGAAATATTGTCTATTTTATGATGTTGGCGTGCACATGATTACTGTTGTACTGACCCGCTATGTCTTTAGTAACAACTGTAATGCATCGTGGTGGAAATTTGTACATACATGTACTAAGCTACAGTATTACATACCTTAGTTGATATGTTACTAGCCCGTCTCAATATCCTACATAAAAGTCAATAAATTTAACGCTGTATGTTAAGTTTATTGAGTTGTATGTAAATTATAGTGCCGTGTGGTGACGGCAGAGCAGAATACAATTGACACCACCCCCATCTCTCCCGTAGGTGTCGTACAAGGCGACCAAGGGTTAAGACAGCAATGAGTAATGGCCAACAGCATTACTTTTGTACCACCTAGTAATATACTGCGATTTACTTGCCCGATAGATGGCAATAGGCTCACCACCTGGAACCTAACATATTTAGCGAAACGTGGGTGTTAATTCACCTCTGCCTAACCCTTCGGGGATATAGGCGTGATTTATGCAGGTAGATATGTGTGTAAATAAAACACTAATAATTATTATTATTAGTGTTTTTAGCCTTCTATGCTGGCCTGGTAGCGAACAAATAACGTAGAATAGGCCAGCCCCAACTCATCCCATGGGTGTCGTAAAAGTCGACTAAGGGAGATTGCCCGGTGTAGGCAAAGCACCTTAGGGCACCCAAATGGTGGAAACCACCAACAACAGCGTACCCAAAGAGGGTTGGTGTCAGGCAGGCGGCCGGCTGTAAAACCTAAGCCAAAACCTTGGGCAGTATGGATTGGAATGTTGTCATTTGGGTCTCTCGACATGGTCCGTTCCGTCCTTTTCTATACATTCATTCATCACTAGCACCTTTACGGTGGGATGGATGATATGAATCAAGAGGGAGTGGATGGCTTGATGACGTCCGACATATGATTGGAAGAGGAAACATACTGCGGCGACCCCAGATAGACTGGGAACAGGGCAGGAAGAAGAAGAAAAAGATACCCCAGCCTAAAGCTTCGGGGACAAAGCGCCAATCTTACCAGTATAAATGTCAGAATTATCTATGGTCAGAATAAAAACGTTGTTATTATTTCTATTAAATATAAGAAAAAAATTACATTCAGTTCTTCCGCCCTCTAAAAGAACATTAATAAAGTCATTTTAATAGCGTTAACTAATTTATACTGCTACCATAAAACCATAGTAATTGGGCCTATGCTCTGATACCGTCAGAGCTACATCATCTAATTATACGGCTCGTGTAGATCACTATCGGTAACACATATGGCTCTAGATGATGGGGGAGATAGGAGGCTGTTCTTCGTATAGGCGCGGACATACGGCGCTATACGAGGGCTGTGTCACAATGGTGGGCCTTAGAACCGTATTTTTTGCAGTATTGCAAAAATATTCAAGTTGTGTCACAAACAAATGCCGATTATGGTCGCCACTGATAATCATAAATACTAAATATTTGTGATATTATACTAAATAAACACAAACGTATAAACCTCCATGACTCGTGAGCAAAATTAAATGTCTTTGTCTATCACAAGGATTCGAACCCGGAACCTCTTGGCCGATAGCCAGTGATCTGACCATTGTGTCGCGGACGTCAAAAAACCTATGGCAGGTTAAAGAAAAAGAGCAAACAATTATTTTCTGTTCAATTTTATTTTGTAATATTTTTTCTAACATTTCAGTTGTTCAATAATTCAGTTTTCTTTTAAAAGAACACATAAATTCAAAGTTTTACTTACGGCATAACATCGCCACTCGACGTAAGCGCCATTAACGCTGCCAAACGACCTTGAGCTTTATGTCGACAGCTCAACGGAGGGTCAGGAGCAGTAACGCCTAATGCAGAACGGCAAAATCCGGGAGTGTAAAAATTTCATGCGGCCACATGTCCTGGAGTGCTTACCGCTTAGGGTACAGTCGCGCAGAATGTGCCAAGCGTGCTCAAATACAATTATTTGTTATATTAACGTTATTTAAGATTAGAACATTATTATTAGGCAAAAATATCGAATTGAAAAAATGCTAAAGCACAAGTTATTTATTTATGTAAACATTATTGCACACAAAAAAGTAACAAATGGCGTTTCACCACTAGGATACCTACTTGTACGAGAGTACCCGTATCGAAGTATGTTCGCTTTGTGCCTCTTTCCCCATATATATATATAGCACGCCCCTTTGCCTCATCAATGCCAGGAAGAGAGGTGATGAGTAATGTCCTGTGAAAACATAAATAAGAAATAGTTTCCAGCTTTGAAGTGATTATTGTGAGGCATGGCATTAAAGTTTCAATCACTTTACAAACCAAACATAATATACCTACTTACTCGTAAATTCAGATTTGACAATTTACAAGAAAAAAAAACATGTTTTGAAATCAAATGAAAATAGAAATCAATTCAAGCATGTAATATTGTATTTTTAAATTGTGAATAAACGGGATTTATACCACGTACCTGGATTTTATTATGATTCCGAAATTTGGGCACAGTTACATGCGCCATGGTCACGGATGGCTCATGATGATGAGTTTCCGTTTTTATTATAAGCACTGTAGGTATACTTGAATACATAATTATAATTTTCAATTTAGGACAACAAATAACAAAGTATGGAACATACAATATTACATTGTTTTAAGCTTACGTGGTCACTTTCATCTTTAAATTGTGAATAAACGGGATTTATACCACGTACCTGGATTTTGTTATGATTCCGATATTTCGGCACAGTTACATGCACCATGGTCACGGATGACTCATGATGATGATGATGACTCATGATAAAATTTATTTCTCACCACTTCCAACTTATATTTCCGACAGTACGGCTCCCTCCTAAGCCACTCAGAGGGTCCTAAGGGCCCGCGACAGGGGGAGGGAAGGTAAAAGCATATTTATGTTAGTTCCTCAATGACGATGACTCCCCGTGTGGCTCAATGGTTACTTTTCACGAAAGCTCTGTCGAGGGTGAATCAGTAGAGGATTTCGTACCTACGAGTAAATTTTGGCACTTAGCTGTCAAATCACTGTATAAATTTGGTGTTTTTATACATAGGTACACTTGTGGTCGCCCGCGGTATCGCTCGCGTTAATATCGGTTGTTATATAGCCTATAGCCTTCCTCAATAAATGGACTATCCAACATAAAAAGGATTTTTCAATTTGAAACAGTATTTCTGAGATTAGCGCGTTCAACAAACCAATCAACCAAACAAACAAACTCTTCAGATTAATAATATTAGTAATAAATCACGCCTATATCCCCGAAGGGGTAGGCAGAGGTGATTTATTTAACACCCATGTATCGCCAATTAAGCTAGGTCCCATGAAATAGGCGACGAGCCTATTGCCATCTATCGGGCACATAATTTGCAGTTTACAGCTAGGTGGCACAAGACGAATGCTGCTGCCCATTACTCATTGCTGTCTTTACCCTTAGTCGCCTTGTACGACACCCACGGGAGAGATGGGGGTGGTGACAATTGTATTTTGGCTTTGCCGTCACCTCATGGTGTTTTTGTACTCAAGTAAATTATATAGGAGCTCGATAGCGCAGTGGCTTACCGCCACCCTGACTTCTCTTTTTATCCAGCCATATTTGGTATGGTAAGATTCTGTGACAGACCCGTTAGATTATACACATGTTCCAGTGCAGAACTTACGAAAGCTTTAGACAAGCTTTCATTTCGTAAAGTGTATATACGGAATTTAGCTGGTATAGCCTTGCTCCCACCGTGCTCCCACCCCACAGCATACAAACCAACAATGTAGCTATATTTTGTTAGTTCGTTTTTCAAGTCCAAGTAGTTATTTATTGGTAGGAATTTACAGTACACGTTTCCTTCTTATTCTACCTGCCCTTATTCTACTCCAAGTAGAGTCGGCACAACATGTCTTATTCTTCCACTCTCATCTATCACATGTGAGCTCAGCATGTAGGAAGTACACGTATTAATAAAAATATATTTTTGGGTGTCAATTAACACGATTGGATTTTGCCCTGGGCCTAGGGAGCAGAGCGATCAAAGGGTTGCCCCGTAACTAGGCAATCAGCTAATTGCCACAAAATCCGTCTGTGTAGGGTCATTCATTAGTATCAGACGCGGCCGGAGGCAATGATTAGTCTTAATATAAACAAAAACACAAACAGACTGATTGATTAGTTCCAGCTTATTATTATATCTGCCGGTCGTCAAAAGTTGAGAGTTTGCATAAAACATAAATCACGCCCATTTATCCCCGAAGGGGTAGGCAGAGGTGAAATAACACCCACTTTTCGCCAAATATGTTGGACCCCATATATTATACAGGGCGAGTCTATGGCCATCTAACGGGCAAGTAAATCACAGTATATTGCCACTGCCAGATAGATAGTAAGTACTATGAGAGGAACGCTGCTGCCCGTTGCTGTATTTTAACCACAGATATAATATATCAGTGATTTTAACCTTAGTCGCCATAAACGACGAGTGGGAGTGTGGTGGAGGTGGAATGGGGGTGGAGACAATTTTATTCTGCTCTCACGTCACCACACACACATTTTTCCAACATAAGTAAGTGATTAAGTTTTTTCATTAATTTTATACAATGTAATATGAATTTGAGTGTTGGTTGGTCTAACAAATTAACAAATACATAAATATCTAATGTTAGCAAACAAAAATTACAGCTTTTTCTGTTTGACCTCATTGTATAGAACAGATGATTAATTCCCAATTTCAGGGTTGGTGTCAGTCAGATTAATGTCTATAAAAGGGTTGAATACATAATATTATACGAATGTTTTGATATAGATAAAACAAAATATAACACACATTAAAAGGTCTCTCTACTTAGGTGAACAATTTCGTAATTCATCATGCCATTACAAACATCATTCGTATAATGACAATACCTCATTACCGGTGGTTATGTATAAAATATCAATTTGTCACATTCGTCTCAAACTGTCATAATGACGAGTGTGCATCAATGATTCATGGGTACTGGGGTTGATCAGTTTTAGGGGTGATCAACTGTTGACCTGAATTTAGTATATTATGGGCCTATTTCACAATCGATAGGTAAGTTCTGAATAGGTTATTTGGCAGTTCAATTGACATATATTTCATATTACAACTATCAAATGATCTGCCAAGTAAACTACTCAGAACTTACCCTTCGATTGTGAAACAGGACCTAAAGGTTATAAAGGTCCATTTATGTTTCTGACAGTAAGTTGTGAATGAAAATTAAAGAAATTACATAGTTTATGAACTGTTTTTTTTATGAATTACCATGTGTGAATTACTTACCTTTTGTGCCGGATGGTGACGGCAGAGCAGTAGCAGAACACAATTGTCGCCACCCCCAATACCTCTAGCGGGTGTCTTTCAAGGCGACTAAGGGTAAAGTAATGAACAGCAGTGTTCCTCTTATACCACCCAGCAATATATTGCGAATGTACTATGCCCTATAGACGACAATAGGCCCCTCTTACATGGGACCTGGAATAATTAGGCTAAACTCCGATTATACACATCTGCCCGGATAGCGTGAACAACGAAACGATAATTATTAGGATATAGCCATTTATCGTTTTAAACTGGTAAAAAATCTATGGAGTATTGACAGTTCAAAGTGATAAATAGCCATATCATATCGTGTTTCGGTGGTCATGCTAGCCGGGGTGCCTGCTCCTTAGGAAGGCGTGATATATCTATGTATGTATGTATCACTGGACCCGTCACTCCACAGTCTTCGTCTATAACCGTTCGCCTCACTTCCACATCTTGTCTGATTGCTGCTTCCGATACCTTCCGTATCGACGGGTGCATTGTCATACCAAGATGACAGCACGCTTCAATAGTAGGGGCGGCAGAATTAAAAGTTGTCATTCATTGGTTGTCATTTGCCTGCAATATCCCATTGTTCGGAATGGCCATTGTCTTCTCGTTTCAATGAGTAAACTATTAATGTTTTCTTGTTGGGATTACTTTAAAATATAAACTAAAAATGGGTCAGACAATTTAAAAAATATATTTTTTTTTTCTCTATAGCCAGTGGGGCTGGGGCTATAGTGAAGGCTTGTGGCCTTCTGTATAGATGGAAGAATATAGGGAGTATGGACCATAAACCAATCTGCACTAGGCCACTAGTGCAGATTGGTGGGTATTAACGACTGCAGATGCAGCCGGGATCAAGGGGTTAACATGCCTTCCGAAGCACTGAGTAACCCGAGATAATAAATTTTTGGTCACCCATCCAAATGACCGGCCTTAGCGATCATTGCTTAGTGTACGAAATTACGAACTCGTAGTGCCGTGTGGTGATGGCAGAGCAGAATACAATTGCCACCACCCCAAATCTCTCTTGCGGGTGTCGTACAAGCCGACTAAGGATTAAAACAGTGATGGGAAGCAGGGTTACTCTTAAACCATCTAGCAATGTACTGCGAAACGTGGGTGTTAATTCACCTATGCCCACCCCTTCGGGGAGTAAAGGCCTGATTCATGTATGTAGGCTAAGCAAGCGCGCTAAGCCACTGCGCTATCAAGCTCCTCACTCTATAACTACTCTACACTCACTCGTCATCTCCTCAATAAAAACGAATCATCTGTCCAAAAATGTACAGTCAATCTCCACAGTTAACGGGATTAATCCGAGACTTTTTCATTAGCACTTTTACCCCAAACAATCAGTTCCTAAATTACTGCAGTCACGCGCATGTTGCCGTGGTCGTGACGAGGGTGGTCGCCGGAGCGTGAGCGGTGGGTGACGGGATAATGTTTTCTTGAATCCTCATTTGCGGAATGGGTTTGTCATCGTCGATGTTTCAAGGTATGCAGTCTTGATACAGAACGTACTTTCGTAAAATTTCACTGTCGCAAAAAGTCACGTTCGTAAAATGTCACTGTCGCGAAATGTCACTTTCGTAGGATGACACGACTGCCATTTCTTTCACAGGGGAATCCCTAATATTAACACTGTAATGTAACCAATCGGGTAAGTACCTAATAGATAATTAAAATAAAAAAATAAGCAAAGAATTTTTTTATTAGCTACATACATAAATCTTACAAGTGCTTAAAATCATTTATTATGTAGTTAATAGGTTAATAAAATAGGTTAATAAAATAGGTTAATAAAATAAAATAATGTTTTATCATGAAAAATTTATTTGAACAGATACGACGACTTGTGTGATTTGTTTCTAAATTATTTATCTTTTTTTAAATCTTTCGTTAACTATTCGATTTTTAATTTTAACATTATATAAATGTTAGAAAAATTAGTACAAAGATTTTGGGGTTAGAAAAAGAATTTCGAAAAATTATGATCTTCCCGCCTCAAGATCATAATTTTTCGAAATTCTTTTTCTAACCCCAAAATCTTTGTATCTTTCGTTAATCTCTACTATTTTCATCGCGTCCATTTCATAGCGCGATCTCGCCCGATCAACAGATGATGGGATCAATGGGATGCGCTAAACACAGGCATGCCTCATTACGGCCCGCGGCATATGGCCGTAGCGTGCGCACGCGCCATTGCCTCCAACTGTTGCTAATTAGCTACGTTATATATGTCTACATCAGCGTTACACCTACACAGGACAGGACACGGGATTTCTCGTAGCTAGCCTCTATATCTAAATGGGAAATTCCCATTTTGCTAATTTTACGAATAGCTTTAAAAGAGCCAATCTTTTTATTGTGTCGTCGCGTCGTCCATACAGAAATCACGCCTATATTTTCAAAGGGATAGGCAGAGGTGAATTAAGACCCACGTTTCTCCAATTAAGTTAGACGATTATTGTATTCTGCTTTGCCGTCACCACACGGCCGGCGCTTCTATATCAAAATGGGAAAAATCCATTTGAGTAATTTTCCCAATAACTTTATAAGACACATAAAACATAAACATAAATCACGTCTATATACGCAGTAGATAGAGGTGAACTTGCACCCACGTTTCGACAATTAAGTTAGGTCCCATGTAATAAGTGGCGAACCTATTGCCATTTATCGGGCACAAAAGTCGCAGTACATTGCTATTGCTAGGTGGTATAAGAGGAACGCTGCTGCCCATTCCTCATAATTGATTTATCCTTAGTCGCCTTGTACTACACCCACGGGAGAGATTTGGGGTGGTGACAATTGTATTCTACTTTGCTGTTACTACACTTTAACAACTTTATAAGAGACAATCTTTTTATTGTGTTGTTGTAACATTGAAAATATAATAGAATTAAAATATTTCTAAACTTTCACACCTATCATCTGGTATGCTCAAAGTACTTTGTGTTATGGATAGATACTAGGTGACGGTTAAATTTCTATATGCATCATATGAGACTGGAGACTGGTATATGTGCTTAACACAAACATTTGCCTTTACCGGTATTCAAACCCGGGATATCTTGGCCAGAGATTTCGACCAAACTGGCCGTCGATGCTTTGTAATAGTAATGATTATGACTACAAAGTCTTGCACAATGACATTTATGATAGGAATATCAAAGCGATCCGGCACGAAGGACCAACTATTATTTATTCTCCAGTGTTAACCGGCCGGCCATCTTTTCGTTCCATTAGGCGCGGGTATTTTTCTAAAAGCAGAGGAGTCGAGCTATACGCGCGGGCCGTGACGCCTCCTGCTTTTAATCCTCTTAATGGAATGGGGTGTGGAACAGTGGTGCGGTAGAATCGCAGAGGGATATTAAATTAAAAATTTATATTAACATACTGCAAGACATGGGCGGAATTGGGTCGAGATGCAGGGTTGCGGGGGAGGCCTTTGCCCAGCAGTGGGATCCAGGTTAATAAAAAAAATATATTAACATCCTCTAACTCTAACAAAATATTCGTTAGGTAAGCGGTCATTAAATTATGGGTAGAATATTATAATGCGATAATTGGCAACACATCCTGTTTTTTTAATACTAACTGCCGCACTCAGAGACTTCAAATAACTTTAATGAATACTAATTGTTAAAAAAAACCATTTAAATTTAGACCAAAGATCTGACAAGAATAGATAATTGTCATTTTTTGACATTCAGTACTCATTATCGTTAATTGATGTCTCTAAGTGCGGCAGTTATTTTTCACGATGCCAGTTGACGGAATGATAAATATTAAAAAGCGCTACATAACAAATACTTTAGTGCTAAATAATTGCTTTCAAAAGTAGATAAATTTTAATTTTCATTCTGGAACTTATGCCAGACATTAATCAATAAATTTTGTTGTTATCGTTATAAATTAAAATATAGTCATTTATTACGCATAAAATATTACATTCAGGGTTTTGTTTTACTTTAATATGTTTCTTTTCTTTTGTAATTTACTATTTTTTACCTTCCATTACAAACTTACACATTTATTTCGATGAATCAACAATATATTTCCACGAGCGTCTCCATAGATTTCTCTAGTCGCCGCTAGTGCATTCCCCTGTCTCCGTTCGCGGAGCTTGATCTCCGCAATAAGGAGCTGTTTATTGCGAGAAGTTTACAATACATTTCCATTGTGTATTTCCAATACACTGCATTCGAAATAATCAACATTTGTGCTTAGAATCATTAATGTAAGATTTGATAAACCGCAAATTCGAGCAATAGAGTTATCGATACGTGTAATGACATGAGATGTTATTGAAATCGAGAAACATCCAAACTCCAATTCTTCTTCTGCTACCTGCCCTTACCGACACAACATGGTTTCTTCTTCCACTTCTATCCTTCCCAATTTCTCATCTTCTCCTATCACTAGCATAGGTATTATACTCCTTTATACGATCTATCCATCCTCTTTAGCCTTCCTCTCTTTCTACGGTCCTTCCACGTTCATATCTAACATTCTTCTGCCAACGTAGCTTTTTCATCTCTCTGCATATCATGACCAAATCATCCAAGCCCCAGATGATAGGGATAATGGTTGGAATATATTATCTGCTTGGGACCGGATCATCAGAATAATTTAATCCTAACACCGCCCTCATAGTGCTCAAACCACAGACGTGTTAGTTCCGTTTGTCTCATTCAGACCACATAAAATATTAAATATATTGTACATACGTCACTCTTCTTGCCACAAGGGTAGACAGACAGAGTCACTTCTTTCCATCACCCTCGATGTATTAAATCCTTTTGTCATTCACCTTTCACCCATCCGTTCTCCGTGACCAAACAATGTGAGCAGCCCTTTCTCAATTCTTGTCATTACTTCTTCTTTCAAATCACAGTTTTCTCTGATCCACTATTGTACAATCAATCGACTCCTCAGCCTTACCACAGCTATGCTCATCAACGCTCTCATTTCTATTGCATTTATTCTACTTTAAATGCTTCTTCTCCCATACCCAACTTTAATTTCCACAACTATATATACCTGTCGTCTTTAGTCTCTCCCTAACCACTCTCCCTAATCGTCTGGTTAAATAATAAAATTGCATAACACCTAAATATACTTGCTAACAGATTCTACGCATTCCAAACAGCAATTCTGTCAATATGTAAACTGATACTAAATGACACACGTCTTGACTAAACACCAACTTACAATAATATTCGTTTTAATTATTACATACGCATTGCAATGAGGAGTTTGTGAATTTAAGAAAGTGTCTTAATTGGTGTGCTTTTGTTTGTACATCGCTGTGCCAGACGCGAGCAGCGGCGGATATCGTGAGATAAGTGGCCGATACTACCGGCGTCTTCTGGATGGGTGACCATGAGGTAGGCACTTTTTAGGACGATAAATCACAATAGGCACACTAATTTAAAAAAACTACACCACGTTGCTTTTGCGTAGGTATTGTTTTTACGTACCTATCTACTTTACCTAAAATAAATTATATTTTTGTAATAAATTAAGATTTTAGGTACCTAATAGGAAAAAAATGTTTTGAATAATGCAAATTAAAATTTCAGCCAAAACGCTATAACAGCAATGGCGTCTTTTTGACGTCATTATAGTGTAAAATATGTCAATTTCTATAGTATGGAGTATTATTGGCATATAGGATTATGATTGGCAACAAAAATTCAATTTTTTTATTATTGTAGTAATTCTTTGTTAGTGTGATCATCATCATCAGGGGCACAGGCCTTTCCTAAGTATGGAAAAATATAGGGAGATAGGCATATAACATAACTCACCACGCTCTGGCCCAGTGCGGGTTGGTGGGTATCAATGATTACAGATGTAGTCGGAACCAACGGCTTAACGTGGCTTCCGAAGCACGGAGGAACTCGAGATAATAAAATTGCTTAGTTTACGCTAAGCAATGGTCGATAAGGCCGGCAATGGATGGGTGACCAAAATTTTCAAGCCAAGCGCGCTATGCTACAGCGCTAGTGAGCTCCTCCTCTGATTTATGTATGTATGAATGAAACGCAGCACCCTTTGCCGCGGCGGCCAGAAGAAGAAGACTGTATGTCGAAAAGTACGAAATAGTATAGGTCTGTACATACGCACGTAACGAGATAATAGCTACCTCGGACGGGACGGGGACGTGACCGCCTCATTAAAAGCGCCCCGTGATTGCTACGTTCACCTCTCGTCCGTGACCCCGTGACATATGACATATGTCTTTCATGTAGGTACATTTTGTATAAAACATACATACATAATTCACGCCTATATCCCCGAAGGGGTAGGCAGAGGTGAACTAGCACCCACGCTTCGCCAATTATGCTAGGTCCCATGTAATAGGTGGCGAGCCTATTGCCATTTATCGGGCACAAAAGTCGCAGTACTTTGCTAAGTGGTAGGTATAAGAGGAACGCTGCTGCCCATTCCTCAGCACTGATTTATCCTTGGTCGCCTTGTACGACACCCACGAGAGAGATTTGGGGTGGTGACAATTGTATTCTACTCTGCCGTCACCACACCGCTATGAAACGATATTTTTAAAACTTCCGTCCCGTCCCGTCCTATGTTTTATCTCATTACGTACCCATGCAGAGACCTTTGCTTCGTCCCGCATGTCCCAGAATGTCCTGCAGTGCAGTGTCCGCACTCCTGCGCATTCCCACAAGATCAAAGCGGGCGGCGCCGGCGGCGGCGCATCGGCCACTTGTGCGACTCGAGTGCCGCGCAAATAGACACTTTCGAGAGTTCACAGCGATCGTAGTACGAGGGGAACACGTAGGTACGGTCAGCATCGTAACTAGATTACATTTAGACATAAGTCTCGCCTATTTATCCCTGAAGGGGGACAGTTGGATTGACACCTGCGTTTCGCCGATTATGTTAGGTCCCATCTTCATCTTATATTATATGTCGAGCCTATTGCCATCTTTCGAGCATGTAAAATACAGTTTACCTACCTAACATACATATAAATACTACGTATATATACATACTTAAATCACGCCGATATGGGGTACGTCCGTCCGAAAGAGTTGTATTAAACACCCACTTTTCGACAATTAAGTTAGGTCCCATGTATAGGTAAGGTAGCTTATCGCCATTTATCAGGCAAAAAAGCCGCAGTACATTGTTAGTTGGTATAAGAGGAACGCTGCTCCCCATTCTAAGCACTGTTTTATACCACGGAATGACAAAAAAATCCCCATTAGTAGGACTTAGGCCTTCTTTCCTTCCTTCATTAGGCTATGGATGAAAAAATATGGGGAGAATGGGCCATAAACCACCACGCCAGCCCAGTGCGGGTTGATAGGTATTAACGACTGCAGATGCATCCGGGACCCAATGGCTTAACGTGCCTTCCGAAGCACGGTAACTGAAAATGACTCAAAGTGGCCCCTTATCAATGTGTGTCAAGATCCATAATAGATTACCTGGCAAAATAAAAGATTTAATGAAATGTATAAATTCAGTAAAGGTAATTTATTAAATTTAATTATGTACCTATACCAGAAATAAGATATTGCTGTGCCCTTGCAGGGTCATGTTTTGATTCTTTTCATTGTTAAGATCTGTGTAACAACATGGTGCAATAAATTACTTTGACTTTGACTTTGACTTTGGAGGAGCTCAAGATAACATTTTTTGGTCGCCCGTCCTCATTGTTTACACCACAGATATATCAGTATAAGGATTACGCAATCGCATGTCAAGCGCGCTATGCCACTGCGCTAGCGAGCTCCTCATCATGAGCATTAACTACAGTGTCTCTTCTCTACATACCTATTTTTGAGAACCCTTCTAGGACTCGTATTAAAACAATGGTTCCATTAAAAAGTTGTTCTAGCACTTGAAACACTCAAAGAGGTCGAAATGTCAAATGTCGGCGCTAGGCTCACCGATAGCGGTCCAATATAGGCTCTGAAGTGTTTGCTTGCGCGCAATATCATGCTAAGCGCCTCATATCCGGCAGAGTCGAATGGTTGATTTGCATTTGAACCGCAGTCTCTATTCACTGGTGAATTGAGGTGTAGGTAAAGATACGAATATAATTTAAAACAGAATGATTTTACACAGCATTATTTTATGATGAGAAAAGCTTTAGCGTTCCACGGTTTGTTTGTTTGTCCAAATTATATCTTTTGAAATTAATTTATTGTCTATGTTGGCCGAGTGGTATCAATAGGCCCGGAGCGCGGAGGGCGTGGGTTCGATTACCGCATAACTTGTTGAACATTGTAATATTGTGAATATGGCTGGTAATTTACCTATGCCTATATACCCGTTCGGGGATAAATAGTTGTTATACATACATAAATCACGCCGCATCAGAGGTGAACTAGCACCAACGTTTCGCCAATTATGTTAGGTCCCATGTAATAGGTGGCGAGCCTATTGCCATTTATCGGGCACAAAAGTCGCAGTACATTGCTATTGCTAGGTGGTATATGCTAGGAGGATCCTCATAATTGATTTATCCTTAGTCGCCTTGTACGACACCCACAGGAGAGATTTGGGGTGGTGACAATTGTATTCTACTCTGCCGTCACCATACGGCTTTAAATAGTTGTTATACCTAAAGAAAATATGAAAACAATAATATTAAATATTTTTAGCCTACTTTTGCATTTTTTGCATTCTCATATTATTTTAGAGATTTGTATGTACATAAATCGGACTTTTAATAATTTTAGTAACAAACAAAATATACCTAAGTTGATTTTTTTTGTCCTAAAGCCTAAGGCTATCTCAGCATATTTATTGACTGTCATAAAACAAAACTGGGAGGATTCATTTTACGACAACACTCGCGTCCAATCCTTGCATAATGCATCAAGGAAATAAATTATAAATAGGTGTGTGTGTACCCCGCGACCCCCGAAAGCTTTTAACATTATCGGGGCTCCAAAATAGCTGTCAAAATAAAGGTGGATGGGTGCATCGGTCCCGATGAGTGTTCAGTTTAAAATTACCCGACACTTCCTTTGGGATGAGTCGCAGAAAATGCTTTTAACCTTTTTACGACAAATTGTTGGATGGACGTTGGCTAATTTCTGATTGGGGCGGCTTTTAGGGGTTTGATGCTTTATGGCGATGGACAAATTGGGAGCTATTCACAAAAGGCCTTTTGAGACTCTACTGCCACCTAATCGGAAATAAAAAATATGTGATAGAGAAGAAAATGTAATAGCCCCTTACACTTTCGTAAGATAAAAAAATAAATAGACTCACTGTAATTTTTTTATATTTTTTTCAATTTCAATCGATCGCTGTTTGCTCGATGCTCTTGCCATCATTTTAGCCAAAGTAGAGAGGCCCATTGTTGGGCATAGACTGACATTGGTTACCTACACAGATCAACATCTACCTGCCCTACCTAATAAAGTAGGGTATTATTATTATGAATTGAATATATACCTACCTATACATTATGAAGAGTCGGGCAAAACAATTGAAAAAGAATCAAAACATAAAATTCAAAACATAGATTTAGCATTATATTGCTACAACATTTAGGTACCTACCTACTTACCTACTCAATTGAGTTTCAAAATCTTTAGAGAAAAAAAATTTAAACGAATTTATGTTTTTTAAATGACAATTAGGTATTGTCTCCGTTTTAACAAAACATAATAATAAGTATTTTCTAGCAGTTACGGCAGGTTTAAAATTTAAATATTAAATTGAAAGATTCCATGAAATTATTTTAGAGGTATCAAATACAACAGACACCGATCAGCTAAACAGAAAACAATGGCATCGAATTCGAAAAATAAAACATTCTAAATTCAAAGTGGGAGCCGCCATTGGCCAAGGCGCCTCCTCAATGGCCGCTGTCGAACTGTCAGATTTGACAGCTGATAGGACCGCAGCGCCGGCCGGCAACTGCAAAAGTTGAATACGAATGCTTCTTCATTTATTATTAGCAATAGCAATGGAATGATTGTCTGTTTGATACGTAGCTAAAGAGATGTTATCATTAGGTAAGACTGCGAGTAGGTAATTTTATTAATTTTGAGAAAAAATTAATGTTCTAAGTATTCTCACTTCCCCAATCTTTGCATTTTACGCTGTTTTTGTTCAGACGATGATGAATCGTTTAAAACTTAGTACGTAATACCTAATTAGAGTATTCCTGTATTATTAGGTATATTTATCATCATTATCAGTGAATACACCTCTGTGCCCCCTCGGGGTTCAACTAGGAGAGATTTTTCTACCTATGTTATTTATAAATAGCATCCCAATAAAGTCCTCAAGCTGCACCAACATTTCCTTTAGAAGGAAGGAATTTGAAACTATGAGCCTTGAACCTAAGCACAAAGAAGTTCATCCCACCCATCCAAATGACCGACCACTATCAGGTTCAAAACATTTGCAAAAGCAGGCACTCTACACTCTCTCCACTAAATGCGTCACATTTAGATACCTAGTTCCATTACAGCGAACTAGCACAATCTTTGTTTATAAACAAAGTGGAAGAAATATCGATTTTTTCATTCGATCGCCTTGACATACCATTATAATATCGATTTCGATGATGCCAGCCGACGAGAGATGTACTTAGGCGCTGTAAAACAAGCGAAAAATTATTCTTGAATCTAATGGAACTCGTCGAAATATTTACAAGCCATAAACATTCATAATAAACAAAGTTTTACTTTTATTCTTGTAAGCGCATGCTGCGCGCGCGCCTCGCCTGTCGACCAATCAGCGCTCGCGACGCCTACCTCTAAGACGGTGGGCGTGGCTTAAGTACAAAACCTTTTTAAGTAATTACTTGATGGATTGATAAATCACTCTTGCGCTCGTCATTATAGTTTTTGTGGGAATGTGTCAAAATATTTTGGAGCTTTCCTTTTGTTATGCACCGGTCTTAGCTGGATTTTAGATCTTATTATTTTAACTTCAAGGTTTTGTTTTGAACGTGATGTCGCTTACTGAAATTGGTTAATTTGAGGCTTTTTTCTTAAGTTGAAATTGGCTGTTTCTGGTGTATAATTTGCTTCGTTTTATGGAATAGAATTGGCCTCCTTTCGTGGAGTGCCTTTTAAGGTTATTATTATCCTAAAATGTAACGTCACAGTGGGTAGGTACCTAATCAGTGACAAGGCCAAAACGATACGTAAAAGACAGATGAACTATGTTTAAAGGCTTCTTCTTCTGTATTGTTTGGATTAGAATTCACCGGAAATACAGTCAGTAAAAGAAAACCTAGCGGTGTCGTTAAAAAATAGTGTTTATAACATTGTTTGGGTTAATTGGGTTAAGAAATCTGATGCAGACAAAACGACAGCTATGAACTGAAGTTCAGTTCAGCAATTAGGTAGGTACCTATTTCTACATAAATCCGTTGGCTTACAACGGGAAGTGGTAAAGGTTATTTGATTATGTTAGAATTTCATCAATTTAATTAGTGTCTCGTTTGGCCGAGCGGTATGATATACGATGTATTAATTATTATACTAGGCTAATTATATCTTAGCCTAGTATAAATAATTAATACATCGTCTACTGCTACTTCTGAAAAATAAAAAAAAATTAAAAAGTATCAAGACCTCCTCTCTCTCCTCCCTGCCCTGTTCCCAGTCTATCTGGGGTCGGCGCAGTAGGTATGTTTCCTCTTCCATTCATCGGTCAGACGTCATCAAGCCATTCACACGCTTTTGATTCATATCATCTATCACACCGTAAAGGTGCTAGTGATGAATGAATGTATAGAAAAGAGACGGAACGGACCATGGCGAGAGACCGATGAACGGAGAGAGTGATTGGAATGACAACATTCAACAACTCTACACAATGACAACATTCCAATCCATACTGCTCAAAGTTTTGGCTTAGGTTTTACAGCCGACCGCCTGCCTGACACTAACCCTCTTTGGGTATGCTGTTGTTGGTGATTTCTCCTTCACCATTCGGGTGCCCCAAGGTGCTTATTGGTCTACACTGGGCAATATCCTTCAGTCGACTTTTACGACACCCATGGGATGGGTCGGGGGTGGCCTATTCTACGTTATTTGTTCGCTCCCAGGCCAGCATAGAAAAAAAAGTATCAAGACCATTTAGTCCAATTTCCCTATATGTATTCCCTTCTACAATTTTTTATTTTCCAATTTGCCATGAGATTCTGGTAGGCCTATACCTGTGTTACTTATATCCACTTATATTGAGCTGACTTGTTGCGCTGTTGCCAGTACCTACCGCAACACAGCGATGACAGGAGCCCACGAAACTATTGAAAAGTCACGACAACAATCACCCAATTAATGTAGTACTCCACGTCGCCGTGTACGTACGATCGGTCACGCTGTTGGCGCCCTACGCAGACCGCATGGGAACCGTCACCGTGACGGATGCGTCACGTGCGCGTCACGTAATGAACTGCGCGGAGTACTCGGTGCGTAATTGTCTGGGCGTGAGAGCGGCGGAGAGGTTAACCGAGACGAATTCGGCGCTAGCCTCCTTTCCTAACCCCCGAATACAGAAAAGCTACTCAATGTTTGAGTCCTGCTTCACATTTAAGTATTGCCAAAATGGACGTTTCTCCATGCAAATTCTGACAGGCATTGTCCCGTTAGAGCAGTGTTCCAAATTTTGAGTAGCGTTTCTGTTTTCGGGGGTAAGACCCCTTTTGCTAAATTAATTTAACTTGTGCTAAAGTAGACGGCTCTCACAGAATCTTACCAATTATGGCTGGGCAGAGAGGGCAGTCGGGGTGGCGAAGACCAGGCAAGTGTTGAGTAAGTAGTTGTCAAGAGGCCTCTTAAACATACACTTGAGTCACAAGTCCCAAACTGCTGCCACTGACCCGCACGGTGAATCCATGGAATGCTAAGTTTTCGTCTCCTAAGTAGAGTCATTATTCTTCTTCTCCCTGCCCAGGCTATCTGGGATCGGTCAGACGTCATCAAGCCATCCACTCCCTTTTGATCCATATCATCCATCACACCGAAAAAATTCCAATTCATGCTGCTCAAGGTTTTGGCATAGACGTTATACAGCCGCCTAACACCAACCCGGAGTCATTGTTACTTTGATTTTTATTTCAACATTACCTACCTATATATAATACCTATATATAAATGTTAGAAAAATTATCACAAACAAGGAGTCAAGACGTTGGCCAAGTGGTACAGGCATCTGCTCGGAATGCAGAGGACGCAGGTTCGATTCCCGCATCAAGACTATAATTTTTCGAACTTTTTCTAACCACAATTTTTTTTGTGCAGTAAAGTAGAGTCAACTGGTGTGCATCATCTTTCTTACCACAATAATGTAAACATTTCTTAATAAGTAAAGTTTTAATCTTATTTAAACTTTACTTATTCTATTTCGTATCGATATCGCTACTATTGTGCACACTGTGACTGTAACATACAATGACAATTTGTAGAAAGTCTCTACAAATACGACTCCAGAAACCCCTGGGTAGGCAGAGGTGAATTAACACCCACTTTTCAAAGCTAGGGTCACATCACATCTTAAATCGGGCATGTAATTCGCTAGGTGCTAGGTGGTATAAGAGGAACGCTTCTGCCCATTGCTGTCTTGTGCGACACCCGCGAGAGATGGGGGTGGTGACATTGCATTCTATACTCTGCCGTGACATACGGTTGTGCAATGTGCATTCGGATATATACCTATCGGAGAAAATAACCGCAACAGCCCTCCAAAACTAATAGATCAAGATTATGATGCTCATGAATGTTGCATCCTGCCGCGGATGCTTAGCGGGTGCATTAGCGAAATTGCTCGCAACCAAACATGGAGGGACTTGTTATGATAGGGTGGCGTTTATAGGATTAATTGACCACTTGGCTTGTGGTGTGGATAGAGCTGACGGTATGGCTTGGATTTCAATAATGGCAATTATGAATTTTCATTTTCTGTGTAATCTTCGGTGCCGTGTGGTGACGGCAGAGCAGAACTCAATTATTATTTTGATTTTTATTAAAACATTATTTATAAATGTTTGAAAAATTAGTTCCTACAAAGAAAATTGTGGCTAGAAAAAGTTCGAAAGATTAGTCTTGATGCGGGAATCGAATCCACGTCCTCTGCGATCCGGGCCGATGCCTAGACAAGAATCTGTTAAATTTTATTTTTTATACACTTTACCTATACTTATAAAATCAAAAAGGGTCACGTTAAATGACAATTTTACTTCGCAGAAGCGATGACTGCGGTGTTTCTAGTGTAAAAAAGGGCTAGCGGTAATTATGATGTACAAATAGATACATTTATCTACTTATAAGGTTTTTGGACACCCCAGTTAGAGGGCGATATATCAAACACGTCAGATTACGCAGACGCGCGAATATAAGGATTAGCCGATCCGTGCGGTGTGCGCCCGGCCTAACAGCACACTGTTTGATTTGTCTTAACATAATAAAGGAGGGCGTGTGTGCGGACGGATTTACACATTTTTACGGATATATCAGATAGATATCAGCGCGAATATTGATTTTAAAGCTGCACAGCTCTATTGTACAAGTATGTAATACCTATCGGATTATCGATTATAACTCTCATAGGGCCGATTTTACCTCAGAAATTAATCGCGATCAGTTGAAGTTGAACTCGGTTTATGCTCTAAACTGAGTTCCGCTACCAAGTTTGCATTGATCAAACCAAATTTTACTAACTCAGTTTCTATGAGAGACGGTGAAATCGGTTCTTAATGCTTGCTTGAGGTTGCAAATCTTACTAGTAGGTACAGCTACTTTTAAATTGTTTTTTTTTAATTATTAATTAATTTGATGGATAGGATGCGGCTATCTTAAAATTTTCCAAAAATAAAATATTGAAAATTAAATTAGATATTTATTGGATAGATAAGCTTAGATTAGTTTTAACTTAACCTCAGCCCAAACTTCAAAGATATAGAGGTATAGATATAGTGATCGAAAAATTCGAATTATTCTCCTGATTCGAGAATCTGTTACTCTGATAAGCGGGATTGTGAAAACGTCCTCTTGGGCCGAGTGGTATCGACAGCCCCCCTGAATAGCGTAGGACGCGGCTTCGATTCTCGCATCAGGACAATATTTTTTTCTAAATTCTTCTGACCTCTTTTTCTTTGTTATAGGTAAATGTATATTGTATATTATACAGCAATTGTAGTTAAATGAGTTTTCACTGGCAAAGAAAACGCGTGTCACTTAAAACGCACATAAACAAAACCATCGACCCGTAAAACTATTCCTTTGTCCAACTGATTTAATGAGTGCTACTTGCCATTGGTACTGATCATCGCGTCAGGTTACCACAACATGTCAAATATACTCAGTCGACTTTGTGCTTTACGTCAGCCTTTTAAGGTTGACAATCGATTGACAGTCTTGTATAGTAGGTATAGGATGTTGATGGTCACAATGGACAATAGCACATGAAAATACTCTTAAGCTAAGTGTTTTATTGCACGAAGAATTGTCTCTGCCCGATGCTTTAAAACGTTTAAAGGATAAATAGACGCGGTCGCTGTAGAAGGTAATTAAGATAACCATAGGTAGGTCTTCCACGCTGGTCTGGGAGCAAAAAATAACGTAGAATGTGTCAGATCCGAGGATGTCTTGAAAGTCGACTAACTGCCGCACTCAGAGACGTCAATTAACTTTAATGAGTATTTAGTGTCAAAAATTTTCATTCAAATCTAGACCATAGACCCGGCAAGAATAGCGACTAGTTTTGAATTGTTAAGTATTCATTAACGTTATTTGACGTCTCTGAGTGCGGCAGTAAGAGATTGCCCTGTGTAGACCCATATAGTATAAGTACCTTGGAGTGTAGACCCATATAGTATAAGCACCTTGGGGCACCCTAATGGTGGAGGGCAAACCACCAACAACAGCATACCTAAAGAAGATTGGTGTCAGGCAGGCTGTAAAACCTAAGCCAAAACCTTGAGCTGTACCTATGGATTTAATGGTGTCATCCCAATCACTCTTTCTACCCTTTCTATATACATTCATTCATCACTGGCACCTTTCCGGTGCGATGGATGATATGATGAATCAAAAGGTCACTCACATGTTTGGCTTGATGACGTATGACCTGTATAAATGTTTGGCTTGATGACGTATGACCTGTAGAAAATATACTGCGTGAAGAAGAAGTGTAATGAAGACCTGAAAAACTTCAGGGTGTCGTAAGAGATGACAAGAGATTTTCTAGAGCTGCATAATGTAACTAACATGTAAAACAAAAGAAATTACAAAATTTCTTGGGGCAATACCAAGCTTAGCAGATAAGTGGGTAATTCATACGAATGGGGTACTAACCTATTTACATATTTTTAAGTGCCGTACAATACAAGATGAACTAAATCATCCATGAACCCCTAACGCGAAAACGTTTTATACAAATAAGCCACATAACTCAGCCCGTCTTCCCCTATTACGTCATAGCCCGGAAGCGTTCACCCAATATACCGCAATTCATCATAGAAAGCGTAGAGTGCGTCGGCCATATTTCAAAATGGTGCATAATTCGATGCCATGATTATTGTGCGGGGAATAAGAAATACACATCAATCTTGCTTAATGCGATTCCGTAAGATAAACTTACCCCTTTAGGTAGGTAGGTACTAACTTATTACTTTTAGGATTTTTATTTGAACATAAAAAAAATGTTACGCAATTATAACAAAAGAAAATTAGAAAAAATATTGCCAAGAAAATTGTTGACAAATGTCTTGATGCGGGAATCGAAAAACCTTGGTTGGCCGAGTGGTATATAGATATCTTCCCGAAATGCGGTGGACGCGGATTGTACGAACTTTTTCTAACCGCAATTTCCTTAACTTTTTACGATACGATAGGTAATGTATTCACAACGTAAGTGCCTGCAATGTCACAATTATTCGTCTACAATGATTAGATTTGTTTTTCTACTATTTAAATGGGTGCAGATTTTGCTACTGAGGCGTAATAGTAGGGCTCTACATACCGAGAAATGAAAATTGTTTCATATCTTATGGTGCCGTGATGTGATGGCAGAGCTGAACACAATTGTCACCAACCCCAATCTGCCTCGAGGGTGTCGTACAAGGCAACTAAGTGGGACAGCAATGAGTAAAATGGTCAGCAACGTTCCTCTTGTACCACCTCATCGCCAGCCCTTTCATGTCCCCACTGCTGGGGCACCTGCCTTCCTTATGGATGGAAGAATATAGGGAGATTGGGCCATAACCCACCACGCTGGCCCAGTGTGGGTTGGTGGGTATTAACGACTGCAGATGCAGCCGGGACCACCGGCTTAACGTGCCTTCCGAAGCACGGAGGAACTCGAGATATTAAATTTTTGGTCACCCATCCAATGACCAGCCTTAGCGAAGGTTGTACGCAATCGCAGGCCAAGCTCTTTATTCCACTGCGCTAGCGAACGCTCTTGTACCACCTAGGACATTATTATGTACGTGGGTATGTCCTCTTTTAATAAGGCTCGCCCTCTCTTACATGATATAATTGACAAAACGTGGGTGTTGATTAATTCACCTCTGTCTTCCCCTTTCGGGGATAAATAGGCGTGATTTATGTATGTATGTATATTATGGTTTCAATCACTTAATTCACTTTAAAACTGTAAAATCCCGAAAGTTCTGCCCCAAATTTTTCAAAACTATCATCAAATGCATTAACTCCTTAAGCAATTAACATTCAGTACATTTAGTATTAAAATTCCTATTTCGAGTACAATATCCTTTCCCTACGACGTGTGCGCCGTTACACAAACAATAGTATCCATTTGGAGGCACGCGTGGACACGTGACAGCCACGTGACAAGATGGCGCCCGGACTGTCATTAGAATGTTTTGTGTTTATTAGATTAATGTGCGGTGGTGGATCGAGGAAATTGTTTATATCTGCTTTATTTTTTCCCCGAGCAATATGTTGGCGATGTTCAGTTAATACGTCCGGCTTTGCGCTTGAGTTATCGTCGTTCGGTGGTGGAAAAATGAGCAATGAATTTTGAATTACAAATTATGATCGCGCACTAGGTAAGCATTGCTGATCGATTGTTTTAGTGGCAAAAGTTTTTCGTTTATTGTTGTTTGAGTATTCGGATTCGTATGGAGAACAGAATTGTATCTCTTTCAATAGGCGCGCAAAATTTTGGTTTGAGAATTGAGTCATTAGTTTTTCGAAATCTATCAAGTTTATTTGACAACATTTCTGTATCAGATATGTATTCGACAATTTTAAATGTGACACCAATGTAAAATGTAATGTTTGTACTTGAATGTATCGTTAATTTCATTGATTTAAATAATTATGTTCCTTGGCAATTTTGTATCACCTACGAAGGTGTATGTACCAGATTATATCCAAATTCAATTAAGTAATTTGTTTGCACCTCCTGGTATCCTAATAAAAAAAATATATAAGCAGGTGTATCAGAAGCAACGGATGCACATTTCGGGAACCCAGCAGTTAAATTGACCATAAAATTATTGGACAAACACAAAGCCAACTTTATCAGAAAACACGGGTCGCAACGCAAACAGCGTTAATTATCGACCAAATCCCCAAATCAGATAGGAGAAATCACCGCCGCACCCCGCGAAAGCATTTGTTGACAACAATAATGCCCCCTTTCATTGTTTTTGATTGAAACGGACTGAATACACAAAAAAGCGCCGAGCTTTTACGTAATGCCGTGTCCTATTATCATTATGGGAAACTTTTCCCCAACTGTTTAGCTTTCACACCCACACGGTTTGATTAAAACCGCCGGTAATGTTGGGGTGCCGCAAGGGAGCATCCTAGGTCCTTCCTTTGCATTGTATTGTGCTCAGGCGATGTACGCTTGATAAACCAAGTTAAATTTGCCTTGTAACGGCTCCGTGATTGTATCTGGATAATTGTGTCCGCTGTTTTGTCTACGCTGGTTGTTTTAAAGGTGTTTCTAGTTAATATTGTCACCTGGCAATGATTAGTTTGTTGTGTGCATTTGTATCAAATTTTATGTGTTTTTATTTATTGGTTTTGCTATTTTTTGTTGTTTTAATATTAAGTACCTACGTAATATTACTAAGTCAGAGCCTTAAAGCTTGAAAAGAACCAGTAACCCAATGTTAACAATGTTAAATATTGTTATTCCCATCAAACACAACTTTAGTCTAAAAATTTCTCTTACAAGAAAAAAGTAAGTGGGGTAAATATTAGCTAGATATTGGAACCACGTTTATAGTTAACGGTAAGACGGTTCCTCTGGGACTAAGTTAGGCACGTGTCAACATGGACGGTCTACAAACAGCTGTGACCCCGTGGCTTGTCATAAATTTATTTTATTGGCAAGGCATTATACTGTTTCCTACTTATAGAAATATTATCGATGACTAGTAGATTGCCCTAGTCAAAGTTAAAGTCAAAGTCAAAATTCGTTTATTCATATCTGGTATGATTACAATACACTTATGAATCGTCAAGACGCTAGATACCGAAAACCCGACCGTCCAAGACGGACACACAAGTTTTCAATATCTAGCAAAAAATCTACGCCATCCGTTCGTAAGCTAGAGTGCGTTTCATCTTATAGTTCCTATGCCGTGATGATGGCTGCCCTGTCTGTCAACAACATCAACAACATCAACCCGTAAGTCATAGGTGCAGGTTTTTTTATGTTTTGTAGACAATCTTTGAGAAAATCATGTCCAAAACATAAAAAAAGTGATGAAAGATTAATTGTGTTAAAAGTTAAGGTGTTTTGTGAACGTGAAAAACGTAAGGAGGTCCCGTATAGTCCATATTAGAGTGAACAAGTTCGGATTTCCGCCATTAAATTGGATTACCAGTATCAGTTTTGTTATGTGTTTGATAATTAAATTAAATATATTTATTTCAGTTTTATAACTGTAAATAAATAGTACTAATAACGATTTAACGACTGACAATAGTGAGGAAATGTCAAATGTAGACTTGTTAGATGAACACAATTATTGTTAATCATAATAAATATAATATTTTATTATAATTTAACGTTGTTTTACTTAATGAGTCTATCATTCTTACGTCACTACAATTTATATCTATCTTATTTCTATCATACTATTATTGTCATGAACTAACTGTTCTCGCAAATTTTACTTAATTACTGTTTGTGTTTTTGTAATGTTTTTTTAACTTTTTTAAAATGTTAAAATATAAATCAAATTAATAGTCTACACTAATATCATGATTTTTGACAATACTACATTTAAATCTATATTGTTAAGGTTACCTAAGAAGAGCGAGGCTTTCCCATAACTCAAGTATTCTTCTGATTACTTTCTGGGAAGCCCCGGAAACTCAATTGTACAATATTGCAAAGACAATTTTTATTAAGGTTTTTATTTTTAATTTTAATGTCTTTAATTTTTTTTATTAGTTGTTGTTGTATATTATGTTACGGTTCGCTTGGTAAGTTATAATAAAAGAAGTGTTTTGCCAAGAGATTAACACAATTGACAATTCCATTTAATCCCCGACACTTGCACGGTTCCAGAGAGAATATTAATTAAGCGAAGTGCACACAATGTGCCCAATGAGCTGTGCCGCGACACTTGCCCGTCCATATGGGTGGACGGGACGTGAGTGGGGACCGGCCTTACTCGATACTTGTGTCGATTAGTTGCTTAGATGCTTGCCTTACACAAGCCAATTAATGTGCCTATGCCGCATTATGCCGGATTTATGTTTGTCTGACGTGGTCTGATGCGATGGGCTCTGGCAAAATGGGTCTCATACATTCTTCTTCTTTTATGAATGGCAACGTGCTATTACAGATAGCAGGGTTTCCACTGTTAGATTTAAATTAGTCTGACGCGATATATCTCCCCCTGGGAGATTCTGTAAAGGCCTCTGTGGTCAAGTGGTTTGTCAACCGGAATTAAGATCCAGAGGTCCCGGGTTCGAACCCCAGGGGGTGCAAATTTGTGCTCAGTTTGGTTAGTGCTAGGAATTCTTTCAAGTCCGCCTGACTAGCTACCACCGTCTTATCAAAATTTGTCGCCATTATAACATTGTTAACAGCATTATTGTGTGCCGACAATGTGTGATAAGAAAGCCAGCCCCTCTGTGGTTGAGGGTTCCAGGTGAAGCTCGTTTCCATCTTCGGCCCTTATCGTCGCTTACCATCAGGTGAGATGAAGAGCAAGAGCTTATTAGAGCTTCCCTGTCTAACATAAAAAGGCCAACAGCATGGTTCTTCAAAATAAAAAAGTACAATTTTCTCTACATAATGTATCAAATTAGTCCGTCGTACTACAACCGCGTTCCCTCGCGTTTGAGCCGCGAGCGACGTGACTGACGCATGAAAGAAAGTTCACTCAATGCGTATGAATATTAATTATAAAATACTCAATATTATAATATTATAATTCGCGAAATATGCACTCATTGTGTTCGTTGAATGAAAGGGCCGTGTTGTACTTTTCGAAAAAAAATTAAATTGTTTAATAATAATGCGAAGGTGTGGTGTATGCAAAGGGTTAATACGGGGGTGTGTAATTGTAAGCGAATAATGAGCCTGTCAGAATTGATAGACATTGAACGATGCCCAGTCCTGATATTTCACGGGAATGTAAAATGTGTTACATTTCATTTATAATAATAATTATACATAAATCAGAGGAGTTTGATAAATCATTACCTAGTCATAGATAGCGCGCTACAGTGATTGCTTAAACTAAGCAATGTTCGCTAAGGCCACTCATTGGATGGATGACCAAAAATTTATGATCTCGAATTCCTCCGTACGACGGAAGACACTGCAGCCGGGTCGAACGGCTTAAGTGTTGATGGGTCCGGCTGCATCTGCAGTCGTTAATACCCACCAACACGTGCGTGGTGGTTTATGGCCCTATCTCCCTATATTCTTCCATCCATAGGGAAGGCCTGTGCCCCAGCAGTGGGACATTAAAAAACGCTAGTGATGATACGCATACTTTTAAAGATAATGCAAAAATTATATTTTTTTAATCTTTCTTTTCAAATTAATATTCAGAACTGTTTTCAGTTCTTCAACTGAAAGTTAGATTTTTGTAAATAATAATTTAGTGATTTCAATCCCTGATATTATACATTCGCCAGTCCGCCAACGACCGTGTCATAATTAAAACAAATGATTCACCAAAACTCCCCCGTCATAGCACATGCGAGATTGGTAAAAAACGAAGCAATAATACGATTTTGTAAATTGATATAAATTGCGTTTCAACCTAAAAATTTGCTGGTCATTCCGCAAATAATGAAGATCTGTGGGATAGGTGATGTACGCGCTTTTTTAAATATAAAATTAACGAGCATCGTCCTAAAGCACGCTTTTGTTACAAACGTTTTTTATTTAAATTTGCCGATTTAAAATTGAAGTGCTATATAATTATAAGTAAGCCGTGTGGTGAGGGCTGAGTAGAATACAATTGTCACCTCCCCAAATCTCTCCTTCGGGTGTTGTACTACAAGGCGACTAAGGGTAAACAGCGATGAGTAATGAGCAGCAGCATTTCTCTAATACCACTTAGCAATATACTGCGATTTGTGTGCCCGATATAATATATAAGCTGGCCACTTATTACTTGGGACTTAACTTACCTTCTTCTTCTCCCCCCCTAGGCGGGGTCGGCACAACATGTTTTCTTCTTCCACTCCTCTCTATCCTTCACCAATTTCTCATCCACCCCTCTCGTCACCATTTCCTCCTTTACACAATCCATCCATCTTTTACTTAACTTGCCTAATTGGCGAAAAGTTAATGTTTAATTCACCTGTGCCTACCCCTTCGGGTATATAGGCGTGACTTATGTATGTATATTAACAAAGCATTGTCTTAAGCACACTTTTGTTGTTGTGTTAACTTACCTAATTGGCGAAAAGTTAATGTTTAATTCACCTGTGCCTACCCCTTCGGGTATATAGGCGTGACTTATGTATGTATATTAACAAAGCATTGTCTTAAGCACACTTTTGTTGTTGTGTTAACTTACCTAATTGGCGAAAAGTTAATGGTTAATTCACCTGTGCCTACCCCTTCGGGTATATAGGCGTGACTTATGTATGTATATTAACAAAGCATTGTCTTAAGCACACTTTTGTTGTTGTGTTAACTTACCTAATTGGCGAAAAGTTAATGTTTAATTCACCTGTGCCTACCCCTTCGGGTATATAGGCGTGACTTATGTATGTATATTAACAAAGCATTGTCTTAAGCACACTTTTGTTGTTGTGTTAACTTACCTAATTGGCGAAAAGTTAATGTTTAATTCACCTGTGCCTACCCCTTCGGGTATATAGGCGTGACTTATGTATGTATATTAACAAAGCATTGTCTTAAGCACACTTTTGTTACGAAAGTTTTTTATATATAATTGCCGATTGATTGTCTTAGCGAAGACTTATCTTCTACCATATCCTCCTTTACACAATCCATCCACATCTACTTTGGTCTTCCTCTCCTTCTACGTCCTTCCACGTTCATGTCTGGCATTTTCTGCCCACAGAACAGTAACAGAGGTAGGTAGTTACTACTTTCTCTGTTCTGTGACTTCTGCCGACATATTTTTCCGATTAGGTAATTATTTTACGTTACATACATACTTAAATCACGCCTATATCCCCGAAGGGGTCGGCAGAGGTGAACTAGCACCCACGTTTCGCCAATTATGTTAGGTCCCATGTAATAGGTGGCGAGCCTATTGCCATTTATCGGGCACAAAATTTGCAGTACATTGCTATTGCTAGGTGGTACAAGAGGAACGCTGCTGCCCATTCCTTATCATTGATTTATCCTTAGTCGCTTTGTACGACACCCACGGGAGAGATTTGGGGTGGTGACAATTGTATTCTACTCTGCCGTCACCACACGGCATTATTTTAATTATAAAGTTTTTGACTAAGTGAGTACCATACCACAACCATGTGTCCTCGTCTCGTAGCCAAGGTTGTAAATTTTTTCTTCGCCTATCTACGCAGATAAATCTCAGCGACACGCGACTGGCGTCGCGACTGACATTTTTTTTTATCGAAAAAAAAATCGCCCGTTGGCATTCTGGGCACCGGAAATAGATCGCTTGTTGGGACTTGTCTCTGGCATTTAGGTTTTGTTTTATCTGTGGGTTTTTTAGATAAGTAGACGTGCCTACTTTATTAGTTTCTTCAAAGCTCGAAATCAATATTAACTAATGACGCCCCTTACTTTGAACCGGATTTCAGATTACGTACGAGTTGGGTTTATTGCGACTATTGTAGCATCTAGCAAAATACAGATGGTAATTCGCCCCTTTTACATGGGACCTAATATAAATAAATATTTGTTTCATTCGCAGTTATCACCTAGCCCAAAGTAAGCACTTGTGTTATGGATACTATGAGGATGCACAAATGTTATAATATAGGTACATAATTTATAAATACATAAATGAATAAACTCAGAACATTCTATTGTCTTATTATGGTTGTAGGTAGGTGATGATACATAACATTAGGTGAATACTATACCTACTACTCTATAAAACAACCATGACTTTGAAGGAATGACTGTTCATAACACAAACATTTCGAACCCGGGACCTTTTGGTCAATAGCAAATGATCTGACCATCGAAACCTCACCAATCATACCAAAACTGAAAAATACCTGTATTAGGCGTAGTTGATATTCATACTGCGACTTTTGTGCCCGATAAATGGCAATAGGCTCGCCACCTATTACATGGGACCTAACATAATTGGCGAAACGTGGGTGCTAGTTCACCTCTGCCTACCCCTTCTGGGATATAGGCGTGATTTATGTATGTATGTATGTATGTGATATTCATAAATATAACATAAGTACCTACAACATTAATAATATGTAGGTATTAAACAACCGATTATGACTCGAGAATAAATATCAGTGCTGTACCCATTGAGTTATAAAGTAAATAGTAGTTCAATGGCTGTACCTAGGTACATCACACAAACATTTGCCTCTACCAGGATTCGAAGCCTAGACCTTTGGGCCAATAGCTAAAAGCTAAAAGCTTGTTTACTTACATACATACATAAATCACGCCTATATCCCCTAAGGGGTAGGCAGAGGTGCCTCGCCAATTTAGCCAGGTCCCATGTAATAATAGGTGGCGAGCCTATTGCTATCTATCGGGCACATCAATCGCAGTATATTGCTAGATGGTACAAGAGGAATGCTGCTGCCCATTACTCATTGCTGTCTTTACTCTTAGCCACCTTGTACGACACCGACGGGAGAGATGGGGGTGGAGACAATGCTGTATTCTACTCTGCCGTCACCACACGGCTAAAGGTCTTGATTGGTATTACTAATACACAACAAGAGACCCACAAAAACATTAAAGTCCACCTTTGTTTCCGAAGACGCAGGCCCGATGCATTCCGTCCGGCGCCGGCGCCGGCCGCTTTATCTCCGGTATAAATTACGAGAGCTCAACGTCAGCCTCAGATAAGGAGCCAGGCATCGGAGGGGACTATTAAAAACGTAACAATCACCTTCGGCTAATTGGGTTTTAGTACGACTGTTATGGGAGTCAGTGAACCCTTGGTGCTGAATAGAAGCTCCCTGAATTCAATACTTTTACATGCCCTTTTTTATACATACATACGCACGCCTATATCCCTGAAGGAGTAGGCAGAGGTGTTTCAACACCCACGTTTCGCCATTTAGGTTCCATGGTCCCATGTAATAAATAGGTGGCGAGCCTATTGCGATTTATCGGAATTTTATATAATTATGTGTATGTATGTAAGGGAGGAGATGAAAATCACGATGAGAACCACGAAGGGACTCGAGGTAATAAATAATAAATTTTTGGTCACCCATCCAATGACCGGACTTAGCGAACATTGATTAGTTTATGCAATCGCAGTCACTGCGCTATCGAGCTCCACCTATACATGGAATGCATCAAAACATTGATTATTGAATCGTACATAGCTACTATTTTTTTATCTCAGTGTATGATAAAGTTATTCGATTTCAAGTAGTAACATCTGTTCTAAGATGCTCATCATGGAGGCAGTCTCTTTGTTTGTCTGTCTGTTAGTGCGTGTGATCTAGGTCGTGGCTATGTGCCTACACATTATTGCCCTTTAAGTATCAAATTAGGTATGATATGATTTTTCTTTAAACATCAATTATGTGAAAAAATTAAGTCTGAAAAATTTCGAATATTTATTTGTCCTTATGACTGGGAATGGGACCTGTGTCCTCTACAATCCGGGCAGACGCTTATACCCACCGGATTGCAGATGACAAATCAAATCATAATTATTCGATTTTAATTTTAACATTATATAAATGTTAGAAAAATTAGTACAAAGATTTTTTCGAAATTATTTTTCTAACCACCAAAATCTTTGTACTATTTTTTCTAACATTTATATAATGTTAAAATTAAAATCGAATAGTTTATAAAGCAAACCCAAGCTTAACCGAACGCACGGTATTTGTAAAAATATCTGCTTTGGAATGTTTGAAATTTATTCCTACATTGCGAGGGTACCCGTTGGCTTACACCGTGAACTGTAAAGGTTAGAAGAATTTCCGCAAGTTAATTAGTGTCTGGGGTAGCCGAGCGGTCAGTCACCTGCCCGGATAGCAGCGGACGCGGGTTCGATTCCCGCCTCAAGATCATAATTTTTCGAAAATTCTTTTTCTAACCACCAAAATCTTTGTACAAATCATAATTATTATAAAGCAAACCCAAGCTTAACCTAATGCATGGTATGTAGGTACCACTATGGATGTTTGAAAGCAAATGTTTTTGTTTTTCTTTATTGTTTAGGGGACTTTTGTTGTTTAAAATGAGATGTTCTCAACCGATTTATTATAATATTCCGTGACCCGAAGCCACATTAATATTTATTTCATTTTATTATCTTCTTAACAACTTTAATATAGTTTCCTTTTCAACAGAGGTAGGTACCGTCTAACTGCCGCACTCAGAGACGTCAATTAGCTTTTATTGAGAGTCAATGAGTATTTATTGTCAAAAAGTTTCATTCAAATCTAGACCATAGACCCGGCTAGAATAGCGACTGGTTTTGAATTGTCATTTTTTTGACGTTTAGTAATCATTAACGTTATTTGACATCTCTGAGTGCGGCACTAAATCTCTGAATTTACATAAGGACATTATTATTATGTTTGAAATTTACTGACCCGTTTCTTCGACAGTCGGTTGTATGTAGGACTGTAGATATAATTATATATCTAAGGGCCCGTACAAAATGCACACGATATGTAAATCGAACCATAAATCGAACCGAAGTGTACCGCGATAAGGGTATGTTTACAAAACGCTTGGCTATAGGCATGTGCGCATTGTTGTATCTCATTGATACGGCGTACTATGTTCGTATCTTACAAGAGGTTTAGTGGTATGTAAACAAATCGAATTTGTTATAGATAGAGGTGAATTTTATAATTAACGCCGAATAACCAGAGAATAAACCTAAATATTCCTTGGTCTTCCATGTCGCTCTGGGAGCGCCTTACATGCTGTAGGCCTAGCACGGGACGTGGACAAAATCTCTCTCCACCACTTGACAGTGTTTTGTTTCGGGATTTAGTGTGAGTTAGACCGAGAGGAAAATAGTTTCTTTTCCCCGAGGAGATTTTGTCCACGTCTCGTGCTAGGCCTGCTGGTTTAGGAGCGAAAAAACTGACGTACAGTCATCAGCGCGTCAGCGTTCTACAAAATGTCAAATTCTCTCAATCGACTTTTTGCTTTACTACGAACACGTGAAGGTTGACAATCGATTGAAGAAATTTTACCGTTTTAGGTAGTCCGAAAAGTCATTGACCCGTACATGTGCCAGCCCCGACTCATGTCGGGTGCGTCGAAAGTCGCCAAGGGAGATTGCCCGGTGTATACCAATAAGCACCTTGGGGCACCCGAATGGTGGAGGGCATGCCACCAACAAAAGCTTACCCAAAGAAGGTTGGTGTCTGGCAGGCGGCCGGCTAAGCCAAAACCTTGAACATTGGATGTTGTAGTCCCAATCACTCTCTCCGTTCATCGGTCTCTTGTTAACGAATGGGTATATCAGGGCAACTTTGACAGTAGCGCCAGTGACCGTGAGACTGCTAAGTAGTAGACTTGGATGGTTTGATCATGTTATGCGAAGAGATGAAAGCTATGTTGGTAGAAGAATGTTAGGAATAAAGGTGGAAAGACGTAGACGAAGAGGGAGGTAAAAAATAGATAAGGGTGGATTGCGTAAAGAAAAATATGATAGTGACAGGAGGGAATGATAAATAAGATTGGTAGAGTTAGAATTTAGAGAAGAGCCTTCCTCTGTCGTTTCTCCATTCACTTCACACACTTATAAATCCTTTTTGTCACTCTACTTCTCACAGCAATCTCACATCGCAATGATTATATTTGAGAAATTGGTGAAGGAGTGGAAGATTGTTGATATTTAGTTACATCAATGTAATGTACGTAATGGGTAATATTGCCGTAGTTAATGAAAAGAAAACTTCAATTAGTTAGTAATTGAAGTTACTGTGTTTTCATTTACGACGGCAGACAGGCAGCAGCATTCCTCTAGTACCACCTAGCAATATACTGCTCGCCACCTATTACATGGGACCTAACTTACCTAACTGGTGAAAAATGGGTGTTAATCCGCTTACCCCTTCAGGGATATAATATGTATGTATGTATGGATGAGGAGCTCAGGAGCAGAGGTATAGCGCGCTTGGCCTACGATTGTGTAAACTAAGTAATGTTTGGTAAGGCCGGTCATTGGATGGGTGACCAAAAATTTATTATCTCAACTTCCTCCGTGCTTCGGAAGGCACGTTAATCAGGTAGTCCCGGCTGCATCTGCAGTCTTCAATACCCACCAACCCGCACGGGGCCAGCGTGGTGGTTTATTGCCCAATCTTCCTATATTCTTCCATCCATAGGGAAGGCCCGTGTCCCAGCAGTGGGGACATTAAAGGGCTGGTGGTGATGGTGATGATGTATATGTATGTATGTAAAATTTCACAAGCTAGCACAGCGTAGGCGAGTGTCCCCTTTAATCCGCTATCATTTTCCCGATATCTCCCTCGCGTTTTCCGGTACAAATGAGATAATGGACGAATTATTTAGCGTGCGAGTTAATGTATAGCTTTTAGTTGTGTTTGAACAGGTTGATACGCGGCTAGGGAATTACGATAAGTGATAGTGCTATCTGCGAGCGTGTTTCTGCCATGTTTTGTGTTCTGAGAGTTGATCGATGATTTGGAAACCGTTCCAGTTGAATATCCAAAGCCGTAATTGAGTCAAGGCAGTTCGAGAGCACTTGGCTTAACATTGCGATTGCTGGGCCATCGTGGTGGCTTATGGCCCATTCTTCCATCCTTAGGGAAGGCCTGTGACCCAAGCATTAATGGACTGGTGGAATCAAATCAAAAGTTATTTATTTTCAACGCAGGTGATAAAATCCTCCATGATTTGACCGCCGACGGTCCTGTTGAAGAGTCAGATCGCTCGTCAGCTAAGGAGAGAAAGGCGTGATTACGTACATCATATACCTACAGAAGATGCTTTTCTTAACTTTGATTTTGCAAATTTTTAGTTTTAATATTTTTAATATGAGACATAACACAATCCATCCTTCCGGAAAGGTGCTAGTTATGAATTCATTTATAGAAAATATTTTTTAAGAACCTAAGCGGTTGGGCCGACAGGCCTTTACAGCATCTACTGGGTTTTATGGGGGAGGCGAAGACCTTGTCCTCGAGCCTTGCAGTCGTGCACTTCCTGAGAGGGTACCTCGTGATGAATGAATGTATAGAAAAGAGACGGAACATGTCGAGAGATCGATGAATGGAGAGAGTGATTGGAATGACAACATTCCAATCCATACCGCTCAAAGTTTTGGCTTAGGTTTTACAGCCGACCGCCTACCTGACACTAACCTTCTTTGGATATGCTTTAATAGATGTGAGTGTTAATAGTAGATATATTAAAACAAAGTAATGCCTCAGACCGCAAGTATTTGATTGATAATTAATATGCGATCTGAGGCTTTCTTTTTTTATAGCCCGGGGTAAGATCATAGTTTTATGTCACCCCCGCGGGCTGAAAAGTCCATTTTATGCTTGTTTGTACATACATAAGTCACGCCTATATCCCCGAAGGGGTAGGCAGAGGTGAACTAGCCCCACGTTTCGCCAGTTATGTTAGGTCCCATGTAATAGGTGGCGAGCCTATTGCCATTTATCGGGCACAAAAGTCGCAGTAGGTACATAGCTAGATAGTATAAGAGGAACGCTGCTGCCCATTCCTCATCACTGATTTATCCTTAGTCGCCTTGTACGACACCCACGGGAGAGATTTGGGGTGGTGACAATTGTATTCTACTCTGCCGTCACCACACGGCACTTTATGCTTGTGTGATAATAAAAATATTTGTAATAATATTACACCTCTGGAGTCGTTGGCCTGTTAGCGTATTTGTCGCCGCGCCGTTGTGTCCGCGTCACCGTAAAGCATAAAGCAGCGTCCACACTAACAGGATTATCCGCTTCACCTAAGCGAAAGATCGGAGCCGACAGGACGAGGTCGGATTTGTTGTGACTGTGACTTTGAGACATGAACTAGTAGATGCGACGGAGAAAAGAGACTTTAGTAAAGTTAGAAAGTTTATCATCATCATCTACACTTCGAGGAGCTCAATAGCGCAGTGGCTTACCGCGTTGTGTGACCAAAAATATATTATATCGAGTTCTTCTGTGCTTCGGAAGGCACGCTAAGCCGTTGGTCCCGGGTGCACCTGTAGTCTTAATACCCACCAATCCGCGTGGGTGGTTTTTATAGTTTTTTTTTAAGCTTTTTATTCCATTTCTTATTGTCTTGTTTACAATTTTTTTTGAGTATAATTTTATTCTAGTGTTAGTTTTCAAATTTAATTTCAAATACTTGAAATGGATCCCTTGTGGGTAAAAGCCTCCCCCATCTTTTTCCATGTTTCCCTTTTCTCTCCTTTATTTAGCCAGTTATGACCTGCAACTTCCACGATGTCGTCTTCCCAGCGTTTTTTAGGTCTTCCAACCTTTCTTTTTCCTAATGGGCCCGGCCACATTGTTGTTTTTATGTTTTCATAGATACGCAATTTAAATTATTTAAAAGGATACAGACTAGAAACATCATTATTATGTATGGATGTGGATGGACGTAGAATGAGAGGAGGACCAAAGAAGTGATGGATGGAATGTGTGAAAGATTATATGAGGAAAAAGGAAAAGTTCATGCTGAGCTGACAGAACAGAATGACAGAGGAAGACACGTTATGCGGACCCCATTTAAATTGTGCTTATTAAGGGCAGGGAGAATAAAAACAGTGTCTATAACAGATGAAGTCATCAACGTATAAGTCGGTACATGTACTGCCTTTTTAATGTCCCTATATCATCTGATAATTTATTTTCGTTGACATTTTTGGGAAACAATTTTCTTCTTCTTGTCCCTGCCCTGTTCCCAGTCTATCTGGAGTCGGCACAGTATGCTTCCTCTTCTATTCATATCGGTTGGAAATCAGAAAGCCATCCCCTCCCTTTTGATTCATATCACCCATCACACCGGAAAGGTGCTACTGATGAATCAATGTACCTATTGAAAAGAGACGGAAAGGACCAAGTCGAGAGACCGATGAACGGAGAGAGTTATTGGAATAACAACATTCATACTGTTCAAGGTTTGGGCTTATTTACCCTCTTTGGGTAAATGAACATCACTTTTCTTCGATGGTGCGATATTTCTAAGCATTCGGCAATCTCAATTGTCTCTAATTTTATGACGTAAACAGGACAGCGTAAAGACTCCTAATAAATCCGACTTACACAACTGGACCGTGACAGAATCATCGTCCAACAATACTTCAGGCTCGCTGGTCCAACAAAGGCGGGCACAAAATGGCCCGAAGTGGCCATCTCATGTGACAAATACGTTTTTTGCCAGATTCGACGGACGTGAGACGCACCGGATTTACGTAATCGCATCACGCCGGTGCGTGTGTACTCGCCTTAAGGGCATTATTTGAAGAATAAAAAAAGGATGAGGTTGCTCACAATATTTTCGGTGGTGGAGGTAAGCTGCGAGCGGGCTGGTTGGTATGTTATAAAGCAGTTTCTAGGTAATAATTTGATTGTAAAATAATATAGCAGGCGTGTTTTTGTGACGTATAGGTAATTGACAAGTACCTACTACTAAACAAACTAAACTGTATTCCATACATTTCAATATTTGATTGGCCGTGTGGTGACGGCAGAGTAGAATACAATTGTCACCACTCCAAATCTCCCCATGGGTGTTGTACAAGGAGACTAATATGGATAAATAATTGATGAGGAATGGGCAGCAGCGTTCGTTTTATGCCACCTGCCAATGTACTGCGACTTTTGTGCACAATAAACGGCAATAGGCCTACTACATGGGACCTAACATTATTGGCGAAACTGAGGTGCTAGTTCACTTCTGCCTACCCCTTCAGGGATATTGGCGTGATTTATGTATGTATGTATGAATATTGATGACATAATAGATTACACTAGGTTGCCTGTTTTTAGGCTATAAAACCTCCAACAAAATGACAGTGCATGTCAACAACCTTGTAATCGTGAGGATCTCTAATTAGACAATATTTATTGTTTATTTTATTGGCTCCTAACGTAGCTTTCTAACGTTGTAAAAATAAATTCGGTAAGTATAGTGGACTACGTGTGAAAGGGTAACAAACAAACAAACTCAAATTTTCAATTATATTAGGATAGGATC
Source organism: Cataclysta lemnata (assembly GCA_963931975.1). Taxonomy (NCBI): domain Eukaryota; kingdom Metazoa; phylum Arthropoda; class Insecta; order Lepidoptera; family Crambidae; genus Cataclysta; species Cataclysta lemnata. The sequence continues at coordinate 713,226 of OZ008362.1, read as the reverse complement.
AGAGAAAAACTAGATAAGACTCTACCTACTTACACACAATATGACAAAAAAACGTTGTAAAAACTTATCGTTGTCGACGAGTTATGACATTGCAAGTCCATTGTAAATTTTGCACCAGATAAAATCTCACAACTCGCCAGTCACATTTAAAAATGTGTCGAGGTGAAGGTGACCCTAAGAAAATTCGAAAGCATTTTTATTACTCTCTAGTGTTTTGTCTAGCTCCCCACATAGCGTCATTGTTAAACAAAAGGCCTCTTCGCTGATCCTTTCCCGAACGATATCGATAGATCAATCGAAGGCACCTACCATGTAGCGACATCTATTGGCGCCAATCGCAGTGTTAAAGCTCACCGCGGCAAAAAAATTCTTGATCCTTTGCTTTTGGGGTTCTGTTGGTGATATTTTAAATAGTTTAATTCAAAGAAAAAGAGGTCAGAAAGTAGTCTGGGCGGCTGCCTATATCACTCCGCCCCAACCAAGAGGCATAGGCAGCCACATGGATTGCGAAGGACCCGGGTTCGATTCCCGCATCAGGACGAAATTAGTTTGAAATTTTTCTGAGCTCCTTTTAATGGTAATATAATTTTTCTGAACCTGATTTTCTGAAAGGTTTGTTTGAAATTATATGAAAATTAAAAAGAAACATTTGTGGAACAAAAATCACGACGGCTTTTTCTCAAATGGAACCCAGCAACCAAAACCCAGTCGCGCTTGACCGCATTCTTTCTCCATAATAGCACCGAGCGTCACCGTCGGCATCTGTTTGACGCAAACGTAACACCCTGTATAAGAGTACAGTCAACGGCTGTTCAGACTACCCAAAACTGTCAAATTTCTTCAATCGATTGTCAACCTTATCTTGTTGCCAGTAGAGCCAAAAGTCGATTGAGAAAATTTAACATATTGTGGTAGTAGTTAGGTGACGTGCTGTTGTCTGTACATTATTAAGAGATTAGTCTTCGACAATGGAGCGCGCGGTGCGATGCGTCTTTTTGTCGCGCGTCACAACGATGTTTGACGCCTCGTCACACTTTGTCACATTACGGTGGCTGCCTACTAGTGTTGTGCTTTTGTGTCAAAAAAATGTTTTTGCGCTATTTGTGGAGCATGTTGCTGTTGTTTGGAAAGTAAGTAAGTTATTTTAAATTTAAGGAAGAAAGTAAAGTTGCCAAACCGAACATAATATAAAGTAGGCCAAGTGGTACCTATAGGATTCCAGAGTTCGGGTTCAATTCCCGCATCTGAATATAAATATGTATAACAACATTTCGTTTTCCAAAAATGATTACAATAATTAGTAATTTTTCGAAATATTTCTAACTTTATTTTCTTTGTAATAGGTACCTACCTATTATAAATAAATAATACATACATACATAACATATACATCAATCACGCCTATATCCCCGAAGAAGGTAGGCAGAGGTGAACTAGCACCCACGTTTCGCTAATTATGTTAGGTCCCATGTAATAGGTGGCGAGCCTATTGCCATTTATCGGGCACAAAAGTAGTAGGACTATTGCTAGGTGATATAAGAGGAACGCTGCTGCCCATTCCTCATCGCTGATTTATCCTTAGTCTCCTTGTACGACACCCACGGGAGAGATTTGGGGTGGTGAACAATTGTATTCAAATAGACTTACAAATAGACTTAATTACCTTATAAATGATAACAATGACTGTCCTGATGAATTTCATAAGATTTTTAAACAAAAATCCAAAACAATACACTCTAAAAAGAAATTCAGGGGCTACCCCAGGAATTTATATAAGTAGAAGGAAACTTTATGACTTTTATAGCCAAAAATACACGTCTGTTGATTCCACCTTCATAGACTACGTCTGGAACTATTCCAAAATATTCAAAAAGTCTGCAACACTGCCAAATCGATCTCAATTGGTGATAAAATAAAAAAATCCGATAATAAAATGAAAACAACTTGGAGAATTATCAATTCAGAAACCGGAAAACTTAGGAACAGCGAAAGATCGTTTAAAATTAAAATGGATAATGAGGTTATGGAGTCCAATGATGCGGTTGCAAATGCCTTTGAAACTTTTTTCACCGACATCCCTGCTCGAGTAACCAGCAAGCTCAACTCTCGCACAAAAAGAGCTCTGTCTCTACTAGAATTAAGTACAGTCGAATGTAATATACCTTTTGATTTTCACAAAATTAATAGGGACACTTTCATAAACTACCCTCGCAACGCCATCCGCCGTAGTAAAGCCAAGAAATTAATTCCCGTCTACCCCCAATTGGCATCTCTCAGACGAACCGGAAACGGAAGAGGGTGGTGGAATCGGAAACGGGCCGGAAGCGGCTGACCGGACCGGACGGCCGGACGTGACGTCACCGTCTTATTGATTGCGACTAATTCATTTGGAGATACTATTGTTTGTTTTAGTGGCGGGGTGTCGAAGCTGGGTATTGATTTGTTCGACATACATACATAAATCACGCACGACTATATCCCCGAGGGGGTAGGCAGAGGTGCATCAACACCCACATTCACCCACGTTCCGCCAATTAGGACCGGGCCCATGTAATAGGTGGCGAGCCTATTACCATCTATCGAGCACGTAAGTCGCAGTATATAAAGGTAAAGACAGTGATGGCTGCAGCGTGCTTATATCAAAAATGATTTTTATAAAGTTTTATAACCGGTCGAAGTACAGACAACAGCAGGTCAGGTTACCACACAATGTCAATTTTTGTCATTCTATTTTCTACTCAAATGCGTAAGTAATAAAGCTTAATATTGATTTGTAAAATTTGGCATTTTGTAGTAACCTGCCGTGCTGTTGACTGTACCTACCTACAGTATGTGCATTAATTGCAATGTATTTCGTTCATCCAACTCGTTTTTAGGTAGGCAGTTTTGCGATACCGAGTTCATTTTTGTTCTTGTGAGATAGGTAGGTATAACTCTTAATTTAATTAAGTCATTAGTGCCTTTAAAATATAACATTATTAAAGCACAGTCAAGAAAAGTTACTTAAAGAACATTTCTTATTAAAATGATGAATCTACTTAGCAACACTTTTTTTATCAACTCTCACAAACTCCCAGCACGTACTAAAGGAGACACATTAAAAAAGAAAAAAAAACACGCAAAACCCTTATCTAAGACGGCGCTTCTCGCATTTTTTTCTTAATCTACTTACATCTGCGGAGATGCGACCTTTTTAGAGCTTCCTTCCTCACTACACAGCCCACCTCGTTTCTCTTTCCAATATACGAACCTTAACCTTATTTTTAATCCCAAAGAGTTGACTTTGGCCCGTTACCTCTTTGTTTCAAATCTCCACATCTGCTAGCCTGTGATAGCTATATCTGTGCCCCGTTTTATCTATGGCACGTAATGACGTTTAAACATTTGGCGCCAAAGCTCTTTTGTTTTTTCCCCTGGCTATAACCTCACACGTTGCTGGGTGAAATTTATATTTTAATAATTTCTACGTTCTTCGTAACTATAGCCAAAATGGACAATCACCAAATTCTAAAGATACCTTATTTTAATTTCGTTTTATTACTATACTAATATTAGTTATACTTAGGTAGCAAGATTGGGCCATAACCACCACGCTGACCCAGTGCGGATTGGTGGGTCGATATAAATCGTCCCAATCAAACCATTCTCATTTAAACTTTTTGTAGCCTACAATTAGGTATTTTATTAACCTATTTGGTGGCTTATTACTTATATAAAAATGAGTTATATTTATAGCTTAATGTAACTTCCTAACTAATAGGTAGGTACTTTACACGAGAAAGTGAGTTTGTTTGTTTGTTACGCTTTCTTGCCTAAAAGAAAGCTAGAGAAATTTACCTATCAGCGAGTAAAATTAGATGTTGTTTTTTTATATGAGATTTCTATGGAAATTACAAAAAATGTACCTAACCCACAGGTACCTATCAAAATTTAGCATTTATACCTATACCTAAAAGTCATTATTAGGGAGGTTTGAGAGTATTTAAAAATATTAACGCGAGCAAAGCCGCGGGTAAAAGTTAGTGTAGGTAATATAATTTATGCATAGGTAGGATGATGTGTGCCTTGTAGCCGTGTGGTGACGGCAGAGTAGAATACAATTGTCACCTCCCCAAATCTCTCCCGTGGGTGTCGTACAAGGCGACTAAGGATAAATCAGCGATGAGGAATGGGCAGCAGCGTTCCTCTTATACCACCTAGCAAAAGCAATGTACTGCGACTTTTGTGCCCGATAAATGGCAATAGGCTCGCCACCTATTACATGGGACCTAACATAATTGGCGAAACGTGGGTGCTAGTTCACCTCTGCCTACCCCTTCTGGGATATAGGCGTGATTTATGTATGTATGTATGTATAGGATGATGTTAGCCTCTTGTTTTAGCAACTGAAACTGAGTTAGGTAGGTAGGTAATTAAAATCAATAGGTATAGGTAGGTACTTAAAGTCAAAGTCAAAATTCGTTTATTCGTATCTGGTATGATTACAATACACTCATGAATCGTCAAGACGTTAGATATCGAAAACCAATTGTTGTATGTCCAAGCGAGGATGAGGGAATTATGCATTATGCCTCAGTTTGTAACGATAGGTCTCTAAAACCCAAACAAAGCAATGACCTCGACGCATTCAATACCAAAGTTGATACTAAACGCGCCAGAGCCACACGCCTCGCTAGCAAATCGGCGCGCAAGAAGGTTAGAGAAACCCACCGTTGTCAGCGAGTACATTGTAGGTATATTGTAAATTACGCACCATACAATCCCACAACTCGCCAATCTTATAAACCGAAACATACCGCGCACGAGCAATCTGCGCAATACTGCAGAAACACTACCTAAGTAGGACTGAGATGCGATTGTTACAGATATAACTACCTACCTACATGTCAATCGGTATTATTAAAATATTAAAATAAAAGTCTAAAATTTAGCCGTGGGGTGAATTGTCACCACCCCAAATCTCTCCCGTGGGTGTCGTACAAGGCGACTAAGGATAAATGAGTGATGAGGAATGGGCAGCAGCGTTCCTCTTATACCACCTAGCAATAATACTGCGATTTTGTGTCCAATAAATGGCAATAGGCTCGCCACCTATTACATGGGATCTAACATATTTGGCGAAACGTGGGTGCTAGTTCACCTCTGCCTACTTCTTCGGGGATATAGGCGTGATTTATGTATGTATGTATGTATGTAAAGTCTGAAATTTAAAAAAAATATGTGTTAAACAATGCTTTTTGTTATTACAAATATCCTGCTTCGCAGAACACATCAAATTCTGGTATATAGGGAGTTATATTGTAGATAATTTAAATTTTTACTCAAGAAAAACCTTAACCCTGTCGCTGCAGCCGACGTCTAATGAAAAATGAGCCAACGTGCCTAACTAATACCTACCTAGATAACGTTGATGTTTTTTCGCAAAAAAAGTGAAACGTTGAATTAATGTTCGAAACAACAAACGATCTGACAGCGAATTCCTAGCGCGCCCAATCGACGCAGCACCAACGCCGCAGCGCTCTCGCCACCGCTCAAACAAACACGAGGCCGATTAATCAAAAACAAACCACATAAAACATGAAAGATTAACATGGCGAGATTAAAAAAAGTATAACCAGAAAAAGGAGCTCACGGATCAAAACCATAAATCATGCTCATTATATTCGAACCGGATTATTTTTTACCGAAGAAAATGTTCAAAAAAGCATCAAAAGGCTATAGGGGGAGCCATTTTGTAAGGGAGCCGGCGGCTGGGGCGGGAAAACGGAAAGCTGCCAGCCAATGGGAGGCGCTGTTTCAGAAAGGCGTTCTGATTTCCGACCAATCGGCGCGAGGGCCGGTCCACTCATGCGCTTTTGCGTCGATCCATACAGTTATAGATATTATACGGCAGTGTGGGCTTGGCCTCTGCCGCGAGAGGACGTGCGTGGCGTTCCACAGACTTTTTTAAGCAAATCATGTCGAAGTGCCTAAGGACCGACATTTAGTGGTCCCACTAGCAGTAAATTTTGGTGTATTCCGTTTGTGATCGATACAATAGTGATTTAGCTTTAGTGTCACGTGATAAATTAGTATTTTTTTTAAGTAAAAAAGGATCTAGAAGCGCATTATTTCCTGCTTTACACTGTAGATACAATTTACGTTTTAGATCAAACCGCTTAGTAAAGAGTACTGAGTCAAACTCGCGTTCTGGGGATCTGGGTAGGGTGATCATTGGTGACGACACGTCGGCAGTGATGGTGATGGCCAGCGGAGGCGGTGGTGGGCTCGTGCAGTCCCCACCCGAGATGATGCACCACCACAACATCATGGATACCTCATCGCACGTTGAGATGATGCCCAGTAAGTTATAGATGGATTTTTATAAAATACAGTGACATTCTTTTGTGAAGATTTCGAGATAGGTAGGTATGCATTTTGGATGGACTAAAAACTAATTTAGATACCACGGTCCCTTTTTTTTGCAGTCGCTAGTCGGTATAAAAGTTTAATCAGATGAGTGCTTCGGCAGAATAGACTTTATTTTTGATATTGCAGGTATACTTAATACTCAAACATCATACCAAGCTTTAAAATTTGGTGCAACTAAAAAAATTAAAAAAAAATATTAGACGCAACCACGCAGTAAACGGGTTAGGACCACGGTGATTTCAAGAGAAATAGGTATGTAATTTCGAGAAAGATCATAATTCAGTTTACTTGGTATAGGTACCTATTATGTAAAATAAAAATATGATTGTCTGGAGATTGGATTAGAATTGTGGGGCAAATGGATAAATACCTGGATATTTTTCTAGGTGTATTCCCATTTGCAGTGTTTTTCTTCTAATAATACTATATTTTTATGATGAAATAAAAAATAAATACCTACAAGAATTACGTGCTTCATTAGAGTACCTACATAAGTAATTAGATAGGTATATCTTGTTGAAGAATATGCTCAAAAGAATAAATAACTTTAGTTTAGGTATCTAATAAAGTTAAAAAAAATCGATTTAATCGATCTGATGTCGGTAGATCCAGCATCAGACTCTTCCATCTAAACATGCCTTTTTCTCCTAATAGGTAATGTCTCAATAATGTAGGTGTATACTGTTTTTTGTTTGTTATTTGAACATTCTATAAAATAACATTATAAACTCTTTGTTGTTACTCGTTTGTTGATTCACTCTTTTTGTTTTTTTTTCAAAAAATTATGTCGTCTTAACTTTACATGTTTAAAAATGACACAATTTGCATTGTAGGTACATTTTCGAATTTACTTTTCTTTGTAACTAGGTACCTACTTAATTTCATTTCCACTTGTTATGATTTGTAGATCCTTTTCTATAACACACTAATAGTCATGCAATCAGATTTCAAAAAATCTTAACATGACATTTCTTTTATAGAATAGAATAGAAATCTTTACTTGCTTCATACTGAGTTTTAGAAACCATTGTTTATGTCTTAAGAATATTTAATTATACGCATAACCACAAGATACAAGAGATCTGCTTGATAAAGGTCGCTGTTTATTTCCACCCCGGGGTTGTTTTATAAAAACAAACGAAAACAAAATGTAAGAGCGAGATCTTCAAGTCGCATTTTAAATGAACGTAGGTGTTCAATCTATTTGGCTGCTGATTGCGCGCTGTGGATGTCTACGATAAGTTTCCCACTCGCGTAGTCGCACAGCAGTCTAGCGGAGCACGTCGGTTTTTAGTGGGTATGCCCAGCACTCTGCGCTGGGAGTCCCACATAACCCCGGCCGGGCCCCACCCAGGCCGGGGTATGACGAAGTCATTTTCCTACAAAAAAAAAACAAAAAAAAAAGGTGTTCAATCTATAAGGTACTTTTATGAACTAATTTATGAAGGTAAAATTTTATTTTGAATAAATTACATATTTTCATTAATAGCTAATCAGAGCCCCTATGGATCGACTTAATTTGACCTGACTAGGGAAAAAGTTTTAGTTTAAAAATAGTAGAGTAGATAGTACCTACCTACGTAGCTATAGGTAGGTACCCATCGGTATTCTATACCTAAAATTATTATCTTACGCATTTCTAAACCAAGGTACTAAATTTGTCTATTAAATCTACCTAAAATGTAGGTACTTAGGTACCTCTGAAAGAAATCTGCAATCAATATACATCTATTATACTTTTGGATAATAACTCTTAGGTAAGGTAGCTACTGTTTGTGATTCAGGCAACATAATCTTTGTTTTTCATTTAGTGTACCTAGGTATCAACCTACCTATGCATTAATAAAATTGATTTTGTAGTCATTGAATCTTCAAAAATAACTAGACGCTAAGCCCTAAAAATTCCTTACCTCATTTCCAATGCGTTTTTTCGTGTCTTCATACACATTTAGACCATCTACATTGTCTACTGTTGCTATTGGATCTTGGTAGTTCTTGCGCTAGTCATAAAGTCCTCATGGATAAGTCCTATTTGATATTATTAATTAAATATTAGATTCCCAATATCAGTGCCCACAATCGTCTCAAACTTACACCTACTATCAACATGAATACCTAGGATTAGATAGGTACAAAAATCCTCATGATGATGATGGTAGATTCCCAATATTAGTACCAACAATTATCTTACACTTAAAACTACTATCAACATGTCTACGAAGGATTAGTTACAAAAATTATTACTGATGATGATGAATTAAGCAAATACCCAAACTCTAGGACAATCAGTTTAATCTCTTAACCGATCGTAACCAATAAATACAGAGCACCGAAAGGGGAGCTTCTGATTGATTTATAAATTGTGGGGTCGATGCGACCGGCGGCATTATTTTTGCTAATGCAAGCGAGACCGGCCATTAGAGGGTTAGACGCAAGATTTATTTGTTCTGAGCGGCATTGCGTTGTACGCGAACAATGGGCGATGCTTGGTTTAAGTGGAGACTCTTGCGAACGTGATTTTGCTGACGCGGAAGCTGTTTTTGAACCGTTCATAAGGTTACTGTTGACGAATAAACTACCAGTTGTTTCTTATCAAAAACAAAGTAGGATTTGGTCCACAGAATCCAAAAGCGCTGAGAAAGGGCTTGCATCTTATACTTCTCCCTTCCCTGTTTCCAGTCTATCTGGGATCGGCGCAGTATGTTTCCTCTTCCTTTCATCATCGATCAGACGTCATCAAGCCATCCACTCCCTTTTGATTCATATTGTAACCACACGGCAACACACCAAACCTTTTCAATATGTTTCTGAAGTGCTCGGAGGCATGTTATCTATCTGCTCTACGGGATTGTCATCAGGAGTAGCGTTTGGCAGTAAAACATAGCTCAAAAAAAATTTCATTAATATCCCCCCAAAAACTATCTTTTTCACTATAAGAACGGTCTGTAGTCCTAAACTATAAATTCATACATACATACATAATTCACGCCTATTGTTAAGACCTCTTTTAGGTTTATACTTTTTCTGTCACCGTTAATGATTTTTGTAATCAATATATAGATTTTACACGTTTGAAATTAGCTTTTTTTTATTCCCTCTTATTTATTAATTTATTATTTAAACCTACATCCCCGAAGGGGTAAGTCAAAGTACTCTGCTAGGTGGTAGGTATAAGATGAACGCTGCTGCCCATTCCTCATCACTGCCTTATCCTTAGTCTCCTTGTACGACACCTACGGGAGAGATTTGGGGTGGTTGTGGTGGATTCAAATCTATAAATTACAGTGTTCTTGCCATAGTTTATTTTCTATAGGTATAGGCATTGTTTCTTGTATGATGAGCATTCGAACCGAAATTAAAACATGTGGCGACTTATAGAAAACTATTACTAATTTCTATTTCATCATAATAGCGCATCGTCATCACCAGCCTTTAATATCCCCACTGCATATTCAATATTCAATATTTATTTGCATATAACATGGTACAATGGAGATGTTACAATTCACAATAAAATAAGGTCATGATCAACATGTTTTGCTGAATATTCAGCATACAAAATATAATTTTTAAGATGATAAATGTCCATTTAATTAATTGTTATTAAATTATAAATTATGTCAATATTAATAAAATTCAAAATTACAAAGTTACATTAATAAGGTATTTCATGTCAATGTTGTTTTAAATTAATACAATAAATAAAAAAATGTCAGTAAATATAACAAATTATACTACTAACTAATTTATAGAGTTAGTTAGTAGTTTTTACAATTTTTTTTTAATAAAATAAAAACATTTTTCTACAAGCTATTGTCTCAGTTTACATAAGCCATCCCTATGGATAGAAGAACATTGGGAGTATAGGCCATAACCCACTACAGTGGCCTGTGCGGATTGGTGGATATTAACAAATTCATTCAGATGTCCCTTCCGAAGCGCGGAGGAACTCCAGATAATATATTTTAAGTCACCCATCCAATATCCGACCTTAACGAACATTGAGTTCTTAATAAAGACGCATAAATACATGTTAATACTGTCACTATACACTGAACAAATACTACAAAATTATAACGACTTAAACTTCATATAAACGTACTAAGTCACTATTTACTGAATTGGGTTAAAATGTAACCAACGTTCCTTATACAAGTTACAATTTATACCGTTCCTATACATTTCATATTCTTATTGGTTTCGGTAATAAACTCTGTGTAATAAACCTGAAATTTCACTTAACGCACACTTTATAGCCGCCATTATATTTTAGTTGCAATGTAACTCGGGGGAAAAAATGCCAATTAAGATTATTCACCATGAAGATGGGTGGTCGCCAATTGCATGCTTAACTTTGAAATTAATTGTTCTAACTCATTAATCGGCAAAACAATATAATTATTTACTCCGCACTACCAGATAATACCTATGTTAATGTAAGCATATTACAGAGTATCTTTTGAAAATGACTGTTAATTAAAAATTACATTGTTTTTACTCTATATCTCTATATTTTTATGGTATGTGTTAAATTAGAGAATATATATGTTAAGTATGGTAGTGAATGGACCTAGAAAAATATCTTTTTAATGTTTCAAGCACAATATTTAATTCATATTTTATAATTTTTTGTTAGACGTTCATCAATTTTTCTTAAATTTAGTTTTAACGGCATTAATTTTTTTGATTTATTTCAGTTTTTTAGATTCTCCATACCTCGAATTCTAAACTGTCACACAATTCAATCGTTGTGGCGTAAAAACCAATGCTATACTAATTTCGAAATGTGAAAATTAAAACCTACTTGCGACAGAGACTGAGTAATAGGAATTAGCACCAATTAAGAAGTAGGTGTTTCTGTTGGTCTGTTCGCCTTACTATTAGGTACATGTATCGCAACTTTTTATTTACTGTACAAAATCCACATCTCTTTTCAACATTTTCTAAAACCTAATCTTACAGCACTAATAATGGATCTTGCTTACCTATATTAGGTCATAGTAAATTGTAAGCAAACAATAACAGTTAGGTAAAGGGAGTCGCACAGTCATGTTAGATTTTTGTGAGTAGTAGGTACCTACCAAAAAATTTAATTACATTTTAAGTGTCTCCTGAAAAGTTTGCCCATGTGGAGTTAGCTCTTTTTCCAATTAAGGTATTGTTAAGCTACTTATTGTGGGCTAGATGATAGGTGTGAGTGTAAGAAATATTTGATTGGGAAATTTTTTTACGTCAAAACTGGAACGTGTCGACGACAAAGGGCGAATGCTGCCTGTGGAGTCGGCTCCTGTGATCGCCACAACTTATTTAGACTCCTTCTCTGTTTATCTGTCGGTGTGTCTGTTTATGGGTTTACGGCCGCGCTAGATATTGAGTTATTAGCTTTTATGGTTAGCCGATGGGCGGCTAAGCTCCTTGGCGTGTCGGTAGCCGCGTTCTAATATGGCACGTCTGCTACTGTACTTTGTGGCATAAATAAAAACCAATGAACTATAAACTCAACATAAATTAAGGTTACTGTAGGTAATTTGTTTACTTCTAAACAAAGTACTTAAGCTTGGGTAATGAATGTTACAGTGAAAAAAACTCTTTGGAGTATGTGTAAGTATGGAATGGCTTAAAATTATCTAATGCTAACTCGGTTTTTCATTCAGCAAATAAAAGAAACACCATCCCATCGGTGTTAAACTATGACTAACTGTAGACCATGTTTTATAATAAGGGGGATTGTTATTTTTGTAAAACCTATGGTTTTGATATTAGAAAATATTACCATGATATCATACATACATAAATCACGCCTATATCTCCGAAGGGGTAGGCAGAGGTGAACTAGCACCCACGCTTCGCCAATTATGTTAGGTCCCATGTAATAGGTGGCGAGCCTATTGCCATTTATCGGGCACAAAAGTCGCAGTACATTGCTAGGTTGTATTGCTAGGTGGTATAAGAGGAACGCTGCTGCCCATTCCTCATCACTGATTTATCCTTAGTCGCCTTGTACGACACCCACGGGAGAGATTTGGGGTGGTGACAATTGTATTCTACCTACACTGCCGTCACAACACGGCATTAAAAAATTATAGTCCAATAAATAACTTTAATAATAATAAGACTGCAATTTTTGACGGGTGGTGACGGCAGAGTAGAATACAATTGTCACCGCCCCAAATATCTCCCGTGGCTGTCGTACAAGGCGACTAAGGATAAATCAGTAATGAGGAATGGGCAGCAGCCTTCCCTTTAAATTGCAATAGGCTCGCCACCTATTGCATGGGACCTGACAAAGTTGGCGAAACGTGAGTGCTAGTTCACCTCTGCCTACCCTTCGGGGATATAGACGTGTTTACTGCAATTATTCGAAATTTTCTGACACTATTAACACAAAAATTCGGAATTTGAAAGCCATATTTTACATACATACATACATAAATCACGCCTATATCCCCGAAGGGTAGGCAGAGGTGAACTAGCACCCACGCTTCGCCAATTATGTTAGGTCCCATGTAATAGGTAGCGAGCCTATTGCCATTTATCGGGCACTAAAGTCGCAGTACTATTGTTAGGTGATATAAGAGGAACGCTGCTGCCCATTCCTCATCGCTGATTTATCCTTAGTCGCCTTGTACGAGCGGGAGAGACCCACGGGAGAGATTTGGGGCGGTGACAATTGTATTCTATTCTGCCGTCACCACACGGCTTCAGATACGGCCATATTATGTTACAGAAATAAAACAAACAGGCCAATGTCAAAATTATCTAACTCAATGAGTGAAACACGACTTTTTATTACCACTTTACAGGGGGGTACAATTGCGACATATGTTCCGTTGATTACCATTATCTCTACACGTAGAAACAGTAGGCAGGCGAAAGAGGAATTATCAATGAAACGCTTCCCTTGTCGCAGTATGGCGTAAATTCTATGTCAATATTGGTTGAATTGTCACTGCGTTTGATATCGTTTATCAAGGTTTTATGGTAGCAATTTTTGTAATGCCGTGTGGTGACAGAGCAGAATTACAGTTGTCACCACACCAAATCTCTCTCGCGGGTGTCGAAGAAAGCGACTAACTGCCGCACTCAGAAACGTCAATTACCGTTAATGAGTACTCAATGTCAAAAAATGTCAATTCTAAACTAGTCGCTATTCTTGCCGGCTCTATGGTCTAGATTTAAATGTTTTTTTTTTTTACAGTAAGTACTCATTAAAGTTAATTGATGTCTCTGAGTGCGGCAGTAACAGCGCTTACGCACTATACCTACGCACTACATCCGATCCGAATCCGAGATTTTGACGGTCCGTTGTAGCCGAAGAACTATTTCTATGGTAACTTACGCACTACATCCGATCTCTGTCCGAGTTTTCTAGCATTTCTAGCATTAACAACATTAACAGACAACAGGCAGAAAGTCAGTAATTTTTTAATATTATGTAGACAAAGTCTAATTAAATAATACAATATATGTACCGGAAAAACAGACATATAAAAACAAGAAAATATGAATTTCTGGACGATAAAAGAAATATTTTTTTGGAAATTTTATCCGATTGATATAAACTATTAAAAGGCCGCTGTTGACAGTATGACCGCTTTAGGTCTGTCTCCCCTACAATTTATAGCTTGACAACTAAAGGTCGCTGCCAACCGATTTCCAAAGAAGGCCATTTGTAACCAACATTCGTGAAGTAACTACGAGTATTAATTGTGAGTACCTACGGCCAACATAATTTCGAGTTAATACAGTAAACTGTCAGCTCAGCCGATCGATTCTGAATCTTAGCGCCCTACAAACACAATCCTAATTGATTGATGGCAACCAGCGTTTGCTCAGACCACATTAACCGAGGTATAAAGGTCAGATGTAAACGTTTTCTCAAAAGAAAGTGCCTTTTACATAACGTTTTGGAATAAATTGAATACGAATCGAGCGAGCAACGTTATCGTAATGCGTTATGCTAATTCCCCTTATCTTTCTCGTATAGGCAGGTCCTTAATAAAGATAGTAGTGAAATTTTTGTCGATGCACGTAAAGTGTGTATTTTACTGTATGAACTTGAAATTTGCAATTTTTTTTTGATAATATAGGTAGGTATTTTCGTACACAACACACTCTTATAAGGTAGAGTGTAGGTACTTCTAATTTTATTTGCGTTGTTTTTGACGTTAGTTTGTAAGTTTTTTGTAATGCCAATTATAAAAGGCTTACTGCCGCACTCAGAGACGTCAATTAACTTTAATGAGTATTTAATGACAAAAATTTTCATTCAAATCTAGACCATACACCCGGCAAGAATAGCGACTAGTTTTGAATTGTCATTTTTTGACGTTAAGTACTCATTACCGTTATTTGACGTCTCTAAGTGCGGCAGTAACTCTATACTAGTCTATGAAAAAAATTAACAAGTAGATACTTTCCTACATTCACTCAATTTTTTACGTTTGTATGCCAACGGGTTTTCTTGTGATAATACAGGAATAAATTCCTAGGTTCTGAAGTAGGTTTTTGTATACCGTGCTGATGCAAACCTTTTGAGAATTTAAAATTTTTAGAAACATACAAAATTTTAACAAAAATTATCAGTAAAAATATTCTCAACCTTTCGAAATTTTAATGCTCTTTTGTAGAAAAATGTGCGTGGTTTATATAATTATCATTATTATTGTTTCGTTACTGCTTGTGTGCAGTGTAAAAATAAGAATTGTATTGAAACTTACTGCCATTTCAGTGCAATACAGCCGCACGTCAATTAATTTTAATTAATATCTTCATAATACATAAAAATGTTAGTTTTGAATTTATTTTTTTCTGTATTAAGCACTCATTAACGTTAATTGACGTCTCTGAGTGCAGCAGATAGTGAGTGAATAAAATTAATTAAATTGCGATTTATTCATTATGCATAAAATTAATTTTAAATGCTATGCTGTGAACAAAAAAAAACCATGACGGTTCTTTGTGAAGTGTAACAAGGGTCCCGCGGTCGCCAGTACGCACATGGTCGCCAGACATGTCCGCTTATCTATCGGATCGCTTTAATCCCAAAGTTATCTGATCATCTCCAGGCGACTTCCGCGGGCGCCTGTGGCTGACAATTAAAATATCGATTCGTAAACACAAAAAAGGCACAACTTGAAATTACTCTCCTGCAACAGTCAGCCTTATTATCGTAAATTTAGAACACCCAATCCTTTAGAGTAATTCTGAGATGAGTCTCTTTCTTGTCAAATGAGGCTGAAAATATTGAGTTTTGGAAGATGGTGAGGTGGACTGCCGATTCGGACAGCCACACTAGAACAAGATCGTAGACTTGTTTGGAATAAAATTTTCATTTTATGATAAAGTTTTTATATGCTGACCTGCCGCACTCATAGACGTAAATTACCTACGCCTTTGACCGTCCGAATGACTGCACAGTTACACCACACTTACTAACTAAAATCATTATTTGTTTTCGTATCATCATCACCTATAGGCCTTTTAATGTCAAGTCTGCTGGCAAAGACCTTTTCCCTATAGATGAAAGAATAGAAGGAAAATTGGTTGCAATAATTATCTATCAACTTTTAAGTTAATTAATAGGGCTATAAATTATAGGAATAGAAATTCAATGGCTTGGAGTGCAAACTAACTAATTGTAAATACTTAATTTATTTGTCGGTCCTACTTATATCATAGTGGTCTTGTTATATTATATTATTTTATACTATGCTGGCCTGGGAGCGAAAAAATAACGTAGAATAGGCCAGCCCCGACTCATCCCATGGGTGTCGTAAAAGTCGACTAGGGGAGATTGCCCGGTGTAGACCAATAAGCACCTTGGGGCATCCGAATGGTGGAGGGCAAACCACCAACAACAGCGTACCCAAAGAGGGTTGGTGTCAGGCATGTGGCCGGCTGTAAAACCTAAGCCAAAACTTTGAGCTGTATGGATTGGAATGTTGTCATTCCAATCACTCTATCCGTTCATCGATCTCACGACATGGTTCGTTCCGTCTCTTTTCTATACATTCATTCATCACTAGCACTTTACGGTGTGATGGATGATATGAATCAAAAGGGAGTGGATGGCTTGATGATGTCAGACCGATATGAGTGGAAGAGGAAACATATTACATACATACATACATAAATCACGCCTATATCCCCGAAGGGGTAGGCAGAGGTGAACTAGCACCCACGTTTCGCCAACTATGTCAGGTCCCATGTAATAGGTGGCGAGCCTATTGCCATTTATCGGGTACAAAAGTCGCAGTACATAGCTAGGTGGTATAAGAGGAACGCTGCTGCCCATTCCTCATCACTGATTTATCCTTAGTCGCCTTGTACGACACCCACGGGAGAGATTTGGGGTGGTGACAATTGTATTCTACTCTGCCGTCACCACACGGCCAGATACAAAGTAGATACAAAGTAAAAAGAAGTCAGAAACATTATGCCGGATTGCGGAGGCGGAGGACGTGGATTCGATTCCCGCACCAGGGACAATAATAATTTTTCTATAATTATATATACTATATACTATAATTTTTCAAAAATTATTTTGACCAAATTATTGACGGTGTAGTTTTGTAATAGTTTCGGTAAAATTTATTTATTTATATGTATAATTTAAGTAGGTAATAGGTACATATAATCATAACTAATAACATTTTGGAACTGAAATGTATTATTACAAAATATTGAAGGTGAAAATGTATAACTAGCAATACTGCTGGATTGATACACTAGGTACCCTAGGAAGCGTTCTTATTATTCAAAAAAACAAAAAAAAACAGCGTTCTAATTATAACACAAAACAAAACACAGGAAACAATTAGAACGTGTTGCTCAGCGAACATTATTGCGTATTACAGGAAAATAACTAAAAGCAGTGTTAGAACAAAAAAAAATAGGTTCAATATTAAGTAGTAGGTAAGTACCTACTGGTAGATACGTAATGAAACATTTCAACACCATTATCATTAACAGAGGACAGAGGCCTTAATGTAAAAGTAACAATTAAAAAATGTACATACATTCATACATAATTCCCGCCTATATTCCCGAAGGTGTAGGCAGAGGTGAACTAGCACCTACATTTCGCCAATTATGTTAGGTCCCATGTAATAGGTGGCGAGCCTATTGCCATTTATCGGGCACAAAAGCAGTAGGTGCATAACTAGGTGGTATAAGCGGAACGCTGCTGCCCATTCCTCATCACTGATTTATCCGCCTTGTAGCCGCCTTGTAGTCGCCTTGTACGACACCCACGGGAGAGATTTGGGGTGGTGACAATTGTAATTGTACTCTACGGTCACCACACGGCCATTTAAAAATTTGGTACACTTAAATTATTTTGTGTAATAGGTATAAGCTCTAGATATTTTTACTGACTGTAGCTTAAAAGTAAAGTTGAAATAAATTATTCATTTATAACAAACTATTGTATTGTACAGTAAAACATTAGTTCCTAAGTTTCGACTAGCTACAAATTAAAAGAGGCCGTGTGGCGACGGCGCGGTAGAGCAGTAGAACATAATTGTCGCCACCCCCATATCTCACGTGGGTGTTGTACAAGGCGACTAAAGGGTAAAGATTCAATGATTAATGGGCATCAGCATTCCTCTTGTACCACCTAGCTTTAAACTGCGATTTATGTGCCTGATAGATGGTAAATAGGCTCGCCACCTATTGCATGGGACCTAGTCTTATTGGCGAAAGTGGGTCTTAAATCACCTCTCCCTGCCCCTTAGGTTATGTAGGCGTGATTTATGTATGTATGTACTTCTTTAACATTTTAGCTTTCAAACCGAAATGATGCCAAAAACATTTCAGACCACAGCTCAGTATTAAAACAAAAAGACAAAGAAAAAATCCAATATCGCCGAATCCGCTCCAATCTATTACAAAAGAAAACCTTGAACAGAACGACCGGCCTGGCCAATCAACGATTTGACCAAAACAAAAGCCTTGATTAAACATACACGGAACGGGTTACGGGTCCCTTAAAGAGCCTAATCTTTCGCGTTATCGTGTGTCCCATAAAAGACCTATACCTCGGACGCAAGAGAGAAAAAAAACCAAAGAAAAGCCAGAAAAAATCCAGTGTTATCTCCGAGCGGCGCCAGTGGCAGACGAGCTCTTACTTAGGGTTCCTTGGTCGATTCAGAAGGCCTTTGACCGGACTGTAGTAGTCAAATAATCATAGAAATGTTTCTACTGTGCAATAAAACATATTTACCCCTATCAAGGTTCACAGGAAGTGCATACATTCATATATACATCTTCCCTATTTATTCCCATAGGGGTAGACAGAGGTGTGAATTAATATTTCAAAATGGAGGGTCGGTAACGAAGAATACCACCAGTACTTTTTCCTAACATTTAGAAAAAGTTGTTGAGTGAGGCGCTTTGATTAATTGTAAATGTTTAATTTGAACAATATAAACAAAATTAAATGCCAATTATTACAGTAGCTCTAAACAGTATCAATTACATCGATATTTACAAACAACAGGTAACAAAATCACCGAGGAAAATAATAAACATGAAATGGTGGACAATGTAAATTAGGGCGAGGGATAATTTATAAAGCGGTAGGTTAAAAAAATAAGATTTTGGGTAAATTTTTATATTTAGGGATTTCTTGCTTATTTGACGACCAGTTTTATCGAGTTATTAGATTGCTGCCTACGACCAAGACGCGTCCCTTAATCGAATCCTGGTAGGAGGAAATCGTACTACCTATCGTAGCAAGTGGAGAGAAGTGATCTCTGCCTACCACTGTGGGAGAACGGCATTATGTATGTACCTATGTATGTAAAATCGCTTTCGTAGCTATAAGCTAATTTACATGTATTTAGTAGTTAGTAATTAACTAAACTTTAACTGCCGCACTCAGAGACGTCATATAACGTTACTGAGTACTTAACGTCAAAAAATGACAATTCAAAACTAGTCGCTATTCTTGCCGGGTCTATATCTGGATTTGAATTAAAAATTTTGACATTAAATACTCATTAAAGTTAATTGACGTCTCTGAGTGCGGCAATAAGTGACTAACAGCCGCACTCAGAGACGTCAAATAACGGTAATGAGTACTTAACGTCAAAAATGACAATTAAAAACTAGTCGCTATTCTTGCCCGGTCTATGGTCTTGATTTGAATGAAACTTTTTGACATTAAATACTCATTAAAGTTAATTGACGTCTCTGAGTGCGGCAGTTAATGCATGTAAACAAAGAAGAGCTGCGAGTTTTTTAAATCATAGTCGCTTAAAATCAAGTTCTACATGTAAATCAGCCTTAAGTGCATCATACGGAACCACTCGCCAAGGAGACGTGTCGTGCGACGGTATTTTTTTAATCTTTTTCTCGGCGAGGCAAGCCCCGGGCGTGGTAATTGACAGAATTTACGCACTCGATAATGGGATGCTTTATATTATTATACCGTGCGCGTTTGCTGTCCAATCCGCTTTCCGTTTCGACGGCTTTGGCGGGGATTTGGGGGGCTATCGGAAATGGGAGTCATGGTAAGAAAGAAAGAAAGAAACATATATTGAGACAACACAACAGAGAAACCGCCGTGTGGTGACGGCAGAGTAGAATACAATTGTCACCACCCCAAATCTCTTCCGTGGGTGTCGTGTCGTACAAGGCGACTAAGGATAAATCAGTGATGGGGAATGGGCAGCAGCGTTCCTCTTATACCACCTAGCAATGTACCTACTGCGACTTCTGTGCCTGATAAATGGCAATAGGCTCGCCACCTATTACATGGGACCTAACATAATTGGCGAAACGCGGGTGCTAGTTCTCCTGTGCCTACCCCTTCGGGGATATAGGCGTGATTTATGTATGTATGTATGTACAACAGAGGAACAAAAATACTTATAAAACATAATAGTAACTCTCTGTCTGCAATCTGCAAAAAATAGCGTAGAATGTGCCAGCCCCGACTCATCCCATGGGTGTCGTAACAGTTGACCAAGGGAGCTTTCCCGGTGTAGACCAATAAGCACCTTGGGGCACCCGAATGGTGGAGGGCAAACCACCAACAACAGCATACCCAAAGAGAGTTGGTGTCAGGCAGGCGGCCGGCTGTAAAACCTAAGCCAAAAACTTGAGCAGTATGGATTGGAATGTTGTCATTTTTCTTAATGACGTCTGACCGATATGAATGGAAGAGGAAGCATACTGCACCGTCCCCAGATAGACTGGGAACAGGCCAAGAAGAAGAAGAAGTAACAGAAATGACCCTCCCCATGCTAATTTTAGTCGTTTAAAAACAATAATGATGTAAATTGTTATTTGAGTGTTATTAATGCTGTTAAAACATTGTTAAATATATAAACATGCATACATACAATCACGCCTATATCCCCGAAGGGGTAGGCAGAGGTGAACTAGCACCCACGATTCGCCAATTATGTTACGTCCCATGTAATAGGTGGCGAGCCTATTGCCATATATCGGGCACAAAAGTCGCAGTACATTGCTAGGTGGTATAAGAGGAACGCTGCTGCCCATTCCTCATCACTGATTTATCCTTAGTCGCCTTGTACGACACCCACGAGAGAGATTTGGGGTGTTGACAATTGTATTCTACTCTGCCGTCACCACACGGCAGAGTAGAATACGGCACCCAAATATATAAATAAATAAATAAAAATATAAAATTGTAAAATAAGAAATAATTAGTCATTTCGATTTTTTTTTTCAATAACACCAAAGTATTTAAGTAAGTAACTACGTGATGGCATGGGTAGTATTCAGGGTGTGAGTTATTTCTGTTACATGTTGTTTAATGTTGAAATACCAAACTACGTGTGTTGTACAAAAAATCGCGTCAAGAGCTTTTGCAAAACGGCAATTAAGAAAAAAACATTGGTGTCTTATGCATGTTTTCCCCTTGAGTAGCAATATTGAAACCGAAAGTTTTTACACAGTGACCCAAAGGTAGTCGGCGTGTAATTTTGGTGCCAATAATACCTCAAAATATTTGACAAATCATAGTCGGCGCGTCACTCCGCCACAAGAGACGCCCACAACTCTGACAGCTGTCAAATTAATCTGACATCTTCATTGCCGCCAATAGTTTTTGTCGTTCTATTTTGACAATGCATTTTTTTTCCCCCACAAATATTTCGGGCGCAGTGACGAACCGTCCAAGTATTTCTTTATCTTTATTGCGGAATGGGTGTCTTTATTGTTCTGCGAAAAATTTATGTTTTAATTCGTCTTTTATTTTTAAAAATTTCGTCTTTTTTTTAACAAAACGTTAGTGACAATATTTTAAGGTGAATGCAACATTTATTTGAATGTATACGCTAATAATGGAAAAAGTGTTTTATTTTACTTCTTTGTAAAATATCAATTTTGTGTGGTTTTATTGGTTAGCAAATATCCTCAGTATAAATTATTTCGTTTATAATTCAACATTCTATTTTAAATAATCTCTCATCAAGTAAGAAAAGTTTCGGAAAAAAATATTATTTTTGGAAACTTTACAAACTACTGTTTTTTCGTGTTGAGGACACAAAGAAACTGTGTAGTTGAGAAATTTAAAGTTCGCAAGGAAATTATTGTAATATTTTAGTGAAAACTGATGTTAAATTTTAGCTTACCTACTCATTGATAAACTACCATTTAGAAATATACTGCGACCACAGATATATCAATTATAATATATAAAATATAAAATTTATATATCTTTGACTGCGACTTATGTGCCCTTCTTAAGTGTTAGATTTGAAAAGCCTATTCCCTAAAACACAAGAAAAACATACATACATAAATCACGCCTATATCCCCGAAGGGGTAGGCAGAGGTGAACTAGCACCCACGTTTCGCCAATTATGTTAGGTCCCATGTAATAGGTAGCGAGTCTATTGCCATTTATCGGGCACAAAAGATGCAGTACTATTGCTAGGTGGTATAAAAGAAACGCTGCTGCCCATTCCTCATCGCTGATTTATCCTAAGTCGCCTTGTACGACACCCACGGGAGAGATTTGGGGTGGTGACAATATTGTATTCTACTCTGCCGTCACCACACGGCACCACACGGCAGAAAAAACATACTTTTTTAAATTGATGTTAAACCTTATCAAATCAATTTATGGTGGCAACTATTCTAACTTAAAGTGTTAACTGATGTAATGTTTATTAGTTAAACTGATTTTTTAAATAAATTACGTGTTAAACGTTAAACATACCTTAAATAATAATAAAAGTAGGTATATCACTATCTTCTATATTCATTTGTATCATCTGACAAAAAA
The DNA here is from genome assembly GCA_963931975.1 of Cataclysta lemnata. Taxonomy (NCBI): domain Eukaryota; kingdom Metazoa; phylum Arthropoda; class Insecta; order Lepidoptera; family Crambidae; genus Cataclysta; species Cataclysta lemnata. Next base: position 690,548 of record OZ008362.1, on the reverse strand, counting down.
ACATCTAGCTGGCACCTTATGGTATGGCGACGGCAGAGTAGAATACAATTTTCACCACCCCTAATCTCTCCCGTGGGTGTCGTACGTTCCTCTTATATCACATTAGTACAGCGACTTTTGTGCCCGATAAATGGCAATAGGCTCGCCACCTATTACATGGGACCTAACATAATTGACGAAACGTGGGTGCTAGTTCACCTCTGCCTATCCCTTCGGGGATATAGGCGTGATTTATGTATGTATGATGTATGTATGTTTTCTGCAATTAAGCTAGGTCCCATGTAATAGCTGGCGTGCCTTTTGCCATCTATCGGGCATATAAATCGCAGTATATTGCTAGGTGGTACAAGAGGAGTGCTGCTGTCCATTGCTGATAGTTTGCTTTCCCTTAGTCGCCTTGTACGACACCCACCTTCCCAACAAGGTTATAGGTATATTCATCCTCCCGGTGTGAAGCCGCCATTCGAGGACCCTTCCGCCCCAACGGCCGTCAGTCCTCCTCGCTATGTGCCCTCCCACTGCCACTTAAGTTCCACAATTCTTCGGGCTGTGTCGGTGACCTTAGTTCGCTTGCGGATCTCATCGCTTCTGATGTGATCACGCAGGGAAACACCGAGCATAGCCCTTTGAGTGACTTTGAGTCTTCTTATAAGGCCCATTGTAAGCGGCCACGTTTCGGTTAGTGAAAATGAAAATATGGTTTATTCATATAAAGTATTATTATATAAACTCATGAATCGTCAAATAAAGTCAAAAGGTTTCCAATATTCAACGCATAAGCTACGCCATCCGTTCGTTAACTACCAGGAGGCCTTGTTCTGAGAAGAACGAGCAAGAAACTCTGAATGTATGCCATCACTGGCAACACACACGTATTGAAGACCTTTGTCTTTAAGCACTGCGGTATATGGGCCGAGTATATGCCGCGTAGCTTCCCGAACGCTGCCCTATATTGATTAATACATTATTACTTAATACATAAATCACGCCTATATCCCCGAAGGGGTAGGCAGAGGTGAATTAACACATTTAACACCCACTTTTCGCCAACTTTTTTCGGTCCCTTGTAATAGGTGGCGAGCCTATTGCCATATATCGGGCACATAAATCGGAGTACATTATATTTCTAGGTGGTATGAGAGAAATGCTGCTGTCCATTACTCATTGCTGTCTTTCTTCTCCCTGCCCTGTTCCCAGTCTATGTGGGTCTAGTATGTTTCCTCTTCCATTCATATCGGTCGACGTCATCAAGCCATCCGCTCCCTTTTGATTCATGTCATCCATCACACCGTAAAGGTGCTAGTGATGAAAGAATGTACGGAAAAGAGACGGAACGGACCATGTCGAGAGGCCGATGAACGGATAGAATGTTTGGAGTGACAACATTCTAATCCATACTGCTCAAGGTTTTAGCTTAGGTTTTACAGCCAGCCGCCTGCCTGACACTAACCCTCTTTGGGTAAAACTCATTGCTGCCTTTATCTTAATCGCCCTGTACGACAGAAACGGGAGAGATGGGGTGGTGACAATTCTATTCTGCTCTGCCGTCACCACTCGGCCAACCTTAGGTATATTTTAATATTCGCCCAACACACGTTTGTTTTTATTAATTTATTAAGTAAGCGGATAATCCTGATGATCGGTGCTTTCCCTATTTGATTTTCGACCTTATTTTTTGCGCAAGAAACCCGAGATTCGTGTGTCCAACCCCGCACCACGAGACAATACGAAAAAGTGATGTCATTGTCAATCGAAATTTGAGTCCTCTATTCGACTTCAGGATTTATGAACTTTTTGTGGTGGGTCAAGGGGAAAACTGTTGTGCGCTTCTGGTATTAGGGTTCACTTTCGTTTGTTGATGGCGCTTCGAGAAGTCAGGCGCCGTACGGTTTGTCGCTAAGGTGATGTCGCGCCGATGATATCCGGTGCGGACTAAAAAAAAAGTTTTTGTTGTTGTTTTTTTTTTTCATCGCTCCGTGCACCTCCGTAGGTCAGTGACCAAAGCGTTAAAATATGGTCTCTTGTACGGAACCCGGATGATTTATGGCACGACTGCGTGTCGATCCGCTTTTTTCGGAAGTTCCCGGGTGTGGGTTACATTTTTTTCCTTTAGCTGTGGCGCCGGGAGTACTTGACGTTTGTGTCAGCAATAAAAATGAGGTTTGTTGCTTAATGCCTCCTCTTTGGTATATTCAACGGGGACTGTTAAAATCTGAGACGAGAACGCATTGTTTACAATCATCATCCTTCTCATCACAACCTCTTACTGCCGCACTCAGAGACGTCAAATAACGCCAAATGAGTACTTAACGTCAAAAAATGACAATTCAAAACTAGTCGCTATTCTTGCCGGGTCTAGATTTTAATGAAAATTTTTGACATTAAATAATCATTAAAGTTAATTGACGTCTCGGAGTGCGGCAGTTAATGTCCATTTTGCTGAGTAGAATAACTAAGTAATAGGAAAATAGACCACAACCTACCATCCGTTCGCCAAGAGCAAGGTATATCCACACACCCATATTCCTCATACATCACGCCTATATCCCTCGCCAATTAAAGTAGTTAGGTTTAGGTCCTATTGCCATCTATTAGGCACATGAATCGCAGTATATTACTAGGTGGTATAAGAGCAAATGCTGCCCGTTATCCATCACTGTTTTTACTCATAGTCGTCTTGTACGACACCTACGGGATAGATGGGGGGTCTGCCGTCACCACACGCTACATGTTCAAATAAAATTAAATACAAAGATTTTAATGGTTAGAAAAAGAATTTCGAAAAATTATGATCTTGAGGCGGGAATCGAACCCGCGTCCGCTGCTATCCGGGCAGGTGCCTGACCGCTCGGCCACCCAAGACACTTTCACGATTCCCGCCTCAAGATCATAATTTTTCGAAATTCTTTTTCTAACCATTAAAATCTTTGTACTAATTTTTCTAACATTTATATAATGTTAAAATTAAAATCGAATAAAATTAAATACTTAGTTTATTTTCTTCAAAAATCTTACAATTTTTGACACAGGCTGGACTCTTCTTTTTTAAGTATAATTCACACTTGTGCTAGAACACCCTGCTCTTCCATATCGTACTATTTGATTTAAGTAAAGAGCAAAACTGAAATCGGACCACGTATTATTGACGACTGCAGATACAGACCAACGTCTTAAAATTCCGAAGCAGAGCCTTAAGGATGGTTCTCATTAGAGCGTGCCGTGCCCGGCAGTGTAAAGTTTGTAGGTACCTTTAATTGATATATCTGTGGTAGGTACTCGTACAATCTAACTTGTCTTATTCGGTAAACAATCTAGGCACACGTTTTTATTGAAAATGCAGCATTAAACATCAACTGATAACTAGATTCAATAGGTGTCAGTCTATAATAACGGTTTATTGTAATAGATTATTGACTTTGTTTTAATTTTATTTTTAAATAAGTGATTTGTTAAAGTGTTGTGCCAAGATTGTTTACCAAATAATGGTACAGACTTAAGGCTGCGTTTCCATAGAAGCGGAGTTGCGCGGAGCTGAGCTGAGACTTACAAAAATTGACCAATGATATTGCTCAAATTACACATCTTATCTCCGCTCCGAAATATCATTGGTCAATTTTTGTAAGTCTCAGCTCAGCTCCGCGCAACTCCGCTTCAATGGAAACGCAGCCTTGTCGGCTGACGAATACCGTGTTTGAAATCGGATGTCCTCGCTCTTCTTAGGGCAATAAGACTTGTTTGTCCACCGTGGGAATGGTGGCGAGTCAGTCCCACACGTCCGCGATCCGCGTGAACCCATTTGTCTTAGATCAAACAATAATATTGATTGTTTGATTAGTCGTGCGCTTTGACATATTTGCTCGATATAAAGTTTCGTGGGACGAGCTTTTAATTGGTAGGCATAACGTCACGCTTTGGCGTTATTGGGTTTTGCACTTAGGCATACGTGTTGTAGGTCTGTTTATATTGGGCAAGGGCAAGAGCAGAAAATAATAGGGATGATGACACCGACAAAGAATCACTGAAATAATGATTTTTATTAATATTTTAAGATAAGGCGATTCGATAAAAATCACTTGTTCTTAGATTATACTAAGACTTGTGATTGATATTCATTTTATAAAAATAAAATCCCCCATAATTGGTCACACGCCGCGTGACGTCATGATATCGTTAACAAGCTCAAAAGAATGATAAAAAGAAAAACACTTCAGAAATAATAAATAAAAATATTCCTCATTTTAATCCTTTTGTTACTAAATGGTATGTTTTCCTCGAAAAGTTCCTTCACGACAAATATCTCGTCATCATTAATATATTGTTATTAAAATAATATTATATAAGTTTTTACAAAAATTTTTTTTTGGGTGAAGTGGACACGTAAACGGTATATATTTTTTAAATTAGTCATTTTTCAAACTCCTGCCGGTGTCGTACAAGGCGACGACTAGGATAAGGTTTAGAGAATTTATTCTCACAAAGACATTACATTGTCACTTACATGAGAACTTATCTAAGTAACAGGTTGAAAATAGGTTTTCCTCTTATACCACCTAGCGATGTACTGCGCTTTCCGTGACCGATATATGGCAATGACTCGCCACCTATTACATGGGACCATTGCGAAACGTGGGTTTCGCTATTTAGGTTTATTCAACTCTGCCTAACCCTTCGAAGATGTAGGCGTGATGTAGTATGCATGGATGGATGTATGTACAAATATAAAGGAATTTGTGGATAATTGGTCACACATTAACAAAATGTACTAAGTTGTAGTTGTGGTAACATACAATGAGTAACTGTTCAAAATATACTACCTATTCGATTTTAATTTTAACATTATATAAATGTAAGAAAAAAAAAGTTTTCGAAATTCTTTTTCAAACCACCATAATCTTTGTTCAAAATATCCCGATGCGATATGTATTTCGTGTCCTTTCGCCTCAATATAGAGCGGAGAAAATATTTGTCTTTCACACTTGAACCGCGATTTCTTGCGAGGCATTTGTGGTTTTTTTCTTCATAAGTATTTTCGCGCCGCTGCCTCTGCTGCACTCCGTCTGTAATTATACACTGGATTGCAAACAAACGGGTCTCTAACAGTTACGAAAATTAAATTTTTCATTTCTTCTTTTCACGCTATCTACTAAGTGTAAAATACAAATAACAGTAAGTCAGATTTTACAAAATCGCAAATATCAATTATAACATGTTTGATGTAAAGCACTAAGTTGATTGAGAACGTCTGTACCTACCTACATTTATTTCATTTAGATATTTTCTATGGCTTGGTACTGACCTCATAGAAAAAATAATACAGCCTGTCCCGACTGGGTGTCATAAAAGCACACAACTAACAACATCATACCAATGGAGGGTTGGTCATAGGCAAGCGGCTGGCTAAACCTTAAGCAGTAGGTAGGTATCTATAGATTGGAGTGTTGTCATCCCAATCACTCTCACCGTTCATCGGTCTCTCGACATGGTCTTTTCCATTAGGTACTTCTCTATACCTACATTCATCAATCACTAGCACTTTTCCGGTCTGATGGGTGAAATGAATCTATCAGGTAGAGGATGGCATGATGACGTCTGTCCGATATAAATGGAAGATGATGCCTTAGTAAAACTAGTTCCAACATTATAAACGATATTGTTTTTCTGTTAACGGTTTCTTTGCTGGCCAGTGTATTTTATAATCAGTTGGAGAGAATGTGACATACATCACTATAATATAGTTTTATATAAGCTACTGGGGCGTTTTTCTATTGTTCTTTTTTTGTCACTTAATACCTTTTTTTGAGTCGGTCACAGTGAATCATAAAACCTTTTTTACAGTAGCCTCGCCCTGTCCAAACTTGTTTTTGTTTATTGTTTTTTAGAACGGTGTAAGCCCAGTGACACACCTGGGTCAGTCTGGAAGACGTGTAAGAAATATTGGTGCAAGTACTCCGGCTGCCACTGACAATAAAACTAAGCATTAAGTTTATTTTAAAATTTTTGTCTCATCTTGCACTGTGCGAAACAGTAAAAAATATGTTATTATTTTTATTTCTTGTACTTATTTATTTATTTATAATGGGTACATTTTACCATCCATGCTGTGCCAGGCCATCTCCCTTAGTGGACTTTCCTGCTTCCTGCATCATCCCGGGGTCGTCTTAAAAAAAATACTCCTGCTCTTTTACCGTATTCTTTTACCTCATGTAGGTACACTAACCTTACCGTGTGCGTCGGCCCTCATCCTAATCCGAATGTCTCATAATCCGACATAAGAGGCATCCCGTGTCAGTATAGCTCCTACGCAGGTACAGGGTCTCGGAGACTGACAGCTCAGCGATGTAATTAAAGTGTTTGTAGTAATTAAACTTTCGGTACAGTTAGTGAACAAGACGTAACTGCAATCGATTGTCAACCTTAACTTGTTTGACGCAAAGCTGATGTCGGATGCGACAATTTGACATAATTTCCGAACTAATATTAAAAATAAATGCGAAAGTGAGTCTGTTTCTTACGCTTTTACGCCTTAAACACTGAACCGATTTTAAAAATTCTTACACCAATTAAAAGCCACATTATCAATGAGTAACATAAAGCTTTGTTTCTTTTAAAATTAGAGATTTCTATAAGAATTTCAGTAATGTAACCCAAGGTATTATAAAATTGCCTGAAAGAGTCAATAAGGCTTATTAATCACAATTAATTTATGGTACTACCCTTTGACGACAATTATTAATTGAATTAGCACAAACATTTTGGTGGTTAGAAAAAGTTGGAATAATTATGGTCTTGATGCGGGAATCGAACCCGCGTCCACTGCAATCTGGGCAGTTGCCTATGCTGCTCGGCCAACCAAGACACAGTGTCTTTTTTCGAACTTTTCGAACTATTTCTAACCACCAAAATCTTTGTACAAATTTTTCTAACATTTAAATAATGTTGAAATTATAATCGAATGATTTATTAAATCTTTCTTATTAATTGTCTAAACAAACATTAGGTACTAGTTTCAGCTACTTACGGCGGTTTGACGGCCGCCTTGGTCGAATTCTCAGATTGCTGGGTGTTGGCCAAGAGGTCCCGGGTTCGAATCCTGGTAGGGGCAAACTTTGTGATGACCACAAATGTTTGTTTCCGAGTCATGGTTGTGTATATGTTTATGTAGTATATTTTCAACATTAAAAACGGACATACCGTCATCTAGTATCCATAACACAAGTGCTTAGGCTACTTACTTTGGGCTAGATGATAGGTGTGAGTGTAAAAAAATATTTTATATTTATATTTATTTACTTATTTAAAGACATCAACGCGAGCACAGCCGCCGTTATAAGTCTCTTTCATATAAAAACGACCTAATAAAAAAAATACTATGACACTATGTGTATTCATTTATAGAATTCCGCCTCCGTAGTCGCCTTGTGGTAGCGGTTCGCCCACCAGAGATAAGATCCAGAGGTCCCGGGTTCGATCCCCATGGGGGTACGAATTTGTACATAGGTACATACATACATACATAAATCACGCCTAAATCCCCGAAGGGGTAGGCAGAGGTGAACTAGCACCCACGCTTCGTCAAATATGTCAAGTCCCATTTATCGGGCACAAAAGTCGCAGTACACTGCTAGCCTAGGTGGCATAAGAGGACCGCTGCTGGCCATTCCTAATCATATTCAGATTTATCCTTAGTCGCCTTGTACGACACCCACGGAAGAGATTTGGGGTGGTGACAATTGTACGTATTCTACTTTGCCGTCACCACGCGGCGTGGTGTGTGCACTTACCATGATGTGAGATGACGGGCAAGAGCAAAAAAAACTTACACTAAACATCCTCCTTCCTAAAACATCATACAGAACCGACTCTTTATTGCTAACCAAATCACCGACTACCTTAAACTAAAATAATACGTGACTCTTAGGGTTCTGCTTTTTTTACCCACCCGGGGAAATTCACCCCGAAAGACGGGACAAACAGACAAACTGTTTGCCATTCGGTGCCTTTGGCGGTGGCTTTAAAAGGTGGTGGTGGGTGTTTGCTCAGTCCTGGTCGAGTGGTAGCGGCCGGTAATGGTTTCTTTTTGGGGAGTCAATAGTCAGTAGGGGAAAGTCAGCCTTGGTAGATCGAGAGCGAAAAAAATTACGTACAATGTGCCATCTTAACACAGTCAATGCCGCTAACACGCCTGGCGTGTCCGTTAATTTATAGGCCGGCTGCCAGCGAACTTCAAGAAAATCGTGGGGCACTGAACGAGTTAAAGGGTATCGTAAAAATCGACTAAAGATTGCCCGGTGTATACCAACAAGCACTATGGGGCATAGGGTTAACATGGTGACAAATTGACAGCATCGTTCCTATTATACCTGCCACCTGACAATATACTGCGACTTGTGTGCCCGATATTTCCAAAGGGCTTTTTTCAATCACGCCTATGTCCCCGAAGGGGTAGGCAGAGGTGAATAAACACCCTGCTGCCCATTACTCATTGCTGTCTTTACCCTTAGTCGCCTTGTACGAAAAAAATAAAGCCTTGGATTTGAGGATCAAAAATAGCTGCATGTGAATTTTACTACTATATCTCTCGACATCTAATGATGGTGATGTAATCTTCATACGTTGCATTTGTAACATATTAATACCGTGAGAATGGATCCTAAATTACAAGTCATCTCGTATGTTATCGACGTATCAATACTGCTTGGAATGAAATGCTACCGTTCGTTGTGGGGCCACGAAATACGAGGGTAGAGCGCGATCTTAATAAGTTACTTGTTTATCAGTTAAACTAAACATGGTCAGCCTCATTCAAGAAATGTGTTTTACGAACTCTTTCAAACACTTTAGAATATTCGCGGTTACACTGAACTTTGTATGTTAATTTTATATTGCATAGAAGATATGCTTGAAAAATAAGTGCGTAGAGGTATGAGGCAAAGAAAACAAAGATTTTTTAGTGTGTAGCCGAAATTATAATCTATAGTCGATATCTCACTAACTTTTCACTCAAGTGAACATTTCTGTCTGACTAATGAATGATTTAATATTAATTTATGATGCATTACTGTTATTTTTTGTAATTAAATACAAAATAATCGAAAGTAAGCTTCTGGATTTTTTCCTCACATTAATCCATGACACTCCTACCTGCTACTAATGCTACTAATAGTACCACTTATTATTGTGAATTAAGGTTACTTATAAACGAATAACTGACATATGATATGTAAGTAACTGCCGCACTCAGAGACGTCAATTAACTTTAATGAGTATTTAATGTCAAAAATTTTTATTCAAATCTAGACCATAGACCCGGCAAGAATAGCAACTAGTTTGGAATTGTAATTTTTGACGTTAAGTACTCATTAACGTTATTTGACGTCTCTGAGTGCGGCAGTAAAAGTTGAATCAGTTGTATATAAGCAAGTTGCCTCAATTTCATAATCATCATTATCTTACCTTGAAATACAGAATAAATATATTTTATATGTTCTGAGTTCTGTGCCTTGATAGGATAGAATAATTATTAATTAATGGCCTATCCCCGCTACAGCTTGTGCCTTAGGCATAAACTCCCAACTCTGTGGCCCGACCTAGCATCAAGATAAAGGTTAGCTGCACGTCGATTTGACGTCTATATTCTCATATCAGACGCCATCTTGAAATTAAAAAGAAACAAAATTGGTGGCCTTTAGGCGTCAACCGATCGGAGATTATTGAATAAAATTGAATCTCTATGGGAATGCTGTTGATGACTAATGTCTGTAAAATTAAAGATTGTTTTAATGCAGTTTAAGAAATAGAACTGCCAGTTGAACAATGAATTAATCGATAGTATCGATACTCACCAACTCGCACTGGGCTAGCGTGGTGGGTTATGGCCCAATCTCCCTATATTCTTCCATCCATAGGGAAGGCCCGTGCCCCAGTAGTGGGGACATTAAAGAGCTGGTGATGATGATGATGATGATGATCGATACCCATAGGTAATGATTGACGGAACTTCACTAAAACTTCAATAATCAGTGTTTTTACCAAAAAATGTTTTACTTTTACAGTTAACTTTAATGAGTACCTACTAAATGTTAAAAATGAAAATTCAAATCTATACCAGGCGACTGTTTGATCAATGCAAAAATTTTTGGAATTCGTTCAGACCATCAAACTGAACAAATTTCACTATGGGAGCAACTCCAAATTCACGAAAAAAATAACAGCTGTTTCATAGATTTGGGCCAAGTAGGTATTATCATTTTGTATAAAACAGCTGATATTTTTTCGTGAATTTGGAGTTGCTCCCATAGTGAAATTTGTTCAGTTTGATTGTCTGAACGAATTCCAAAAAATTTTGCAGTGACCAAAAAGTGTCCTGGTATAGTCACTATTCCTGCCGGGTCTATGGTCTAGTTTAGATTGTATTTTTTTTGTATTATTAAGTACTCATGAAAGTTAATCGACATCTCTGAGTGCGGCAGTAAAACTTTAATAATCGGTGTTATTACAAAGAAAGTGTTGAAGACGTGTTAATAACACCGAATTTGTTTGCTACGTTTACGTATATTAGTATATTAAGTATTCTTATCAGTTAATTCTATTCAACTACAACGAAAATTAGGTCACAAAAATCAGATACTTACTAGGACATCTAGGATCGTTGTTGGAGTTTTTTAGGTGAAAATTGGGGAAGATGCGGGTTCGGGTATTCAGAGAAAAATTTTTACTCGGTCATTTCTCTAACTTATTTTATTTGGAATAAAATTACTATAATTTCTTTAATGTTCACCTAAAAACAAAAAATAGAATCTGTTGTGTTGGTTGAACGTCTACATTTAGAGAAAAAATTGGATTAAAAAACCTGATCTGATACATAAACTGATTAGAATAAAAACCGTCCACCTGTACCTATTGCGTGCGTCGATCTTAGTATTATTAATAATAATTTATTGCAAGTCTACAGTCAACATCAAAACGTAGTGACGAAAAACTGGACAAGTCAATTCACTTTTTTTTAGTTTTCCTACTAATTTTGATGGGAATTCGATCACGCTTCACCATCATGCCGAAGTTGTTTTCATAAAAAAAAACGCCTAATGGTTCCCAAACCTAAATAGTTTCTTTAACGATTTCGAGGTTTCTCATACTGTAAAAGTTAAAAAAGCAACATTAACTGACGTTGTACCTATACTGTGCCATTAGTTAGCATCATAATTTGACATCACAAGTATTTTATATGATCGATGAATCAATTTGATCTCGAAAAGGAACCGAAACATAAACACGTACCATTCCAGAACTTTAGATTTGTAAGCTGAATATTTTGCAATATTACGTGTCTTTTTTTAATTTAATATTGCATTTTGATTTCGAACTAAACATAACCTAAACCAGCGTAACCGCTTTAAAACGGAAAATACCGAAGCAACAATAACAACATAAAATTAACATCCAACTAAAAATACTTACAAGAGATAAAACATTCAAATGTCGACTCTAATATCTCCGCAAACATATTAACCCAACTTAACACCGTCCATAAGCGGCAAATCCCGGTGCACTCGAAGTTGTAAGTCGCACTGACACAGAGGCGTTTCTCGGGGGTGCGACCAAGGGATTCTGACCCGTACAGGTGTGCATGTTGATTTTCCGTGGTGTTTGTTAAGGATGGAAGGGAAATTAGCGGGTACTACCGCGGTGCCAAGCTAAAGGGACCCCTGGACCTAATAGGATGCGTCAACAGTCTGCTCAAATATAGGTTTTGACGAAAATAGTCTATTGTCGTTGGTGCTCGCATGCCTTGTTTGAGCGGAGTTAGCGCGTTGGCCGTATAGGTGGCATTGGGGCTCGTTGGCGCCTTCTAGTAGCTGCCTACCGTACACTCTAGAGGCGAGTGGCCAATGAATGAATACAATACAAATTGTCGTTGATACTACAATACTGCGTAACCGACATTGATCAGTACAGCGGAATTACAAAGAAAAACAAAGGAGATGTTCCAAAATGCCCCATGTATTTGAACACTGTAGGTATCGAAAAATGTAGAAAAATAAATATGATTCTGGGAAAATTGCAAATATATATGAATAATGTATAGTTTTTGGCTTATAAACATTTTAAAACCATTAAAATCACATAAGTACATCTGTAAGTAGGTACCCATCTAATGTCTTTCTCAATCGACTTTTTGCTTTACCTCAAACAAGTTAAGGTGAACAATCGATTGGAGGAATTTGAGAGTCTGAAGTGCCGTTGACTGTTCGTCAATGTTATAAAGTGACATCTTCCTTCCGCCATGACGGCAGGCTAGGCTGTTGTGTTACAATCTAACTGCCGCACTCAGAGACGTCAATTAACGATAATGAGTACTGAATTTCAAAAAATGACAATTCAAAACTAGATTTAAATGAAAATATTTGACATTAAGTACTCATTAAAGTTATTTTTTTAAATGAAAATATTTGACATTAACTGCCGCACTCAGAGACGTCAAAAAACGTTAATGAGTACTTAACGTCAAAAAATGACAAATCAAAACTAGTCGCTATTCTTGCCGGGTCTATGGTCTAGATTTTATTAAAATTTTTGACATAAATACTCATTAAAGTTAATTGACGTCTCTGAGTGCGGCAGTTAGTACTCATTAAAGTTATTTGACGTCTCTGAGTGTGGTAGTTATTAGAATTGTTCTATAAATTATTGCCTACATTTTGAATAACTCTAGAAATATGAGGGCCAGAGTCCATACAATTTGGAACTATGAATTTTTTGACGCTGGATGAGTGTTAACGACTACTGCCCCCGTAGCGCGGGACGAGGAGCAATTCTCCTCGGGGAAAAGAACATATTTTCCTCTTGCTTTAACTCCCACGAAATCACGAGACAAAACAGTGTCAAGTGATGGATAGAGAATTTGTCCACGGCACGTGCTAGGCCTACTGTTCGAACGAATAGAATACAATTTGTCGTTGTTACTGCAACACCGTGTAACCAACAGTAATCATCAATACAGCGTAACTACAAAAAAATCAAATATCAGATTAAAACTTTAATTTTTTGACGCGTTTTTGTGATTAAGGGCCGGTCGGTCAGCGTAAATAGGTATTTAGCGCCGTCCCGGCCGCGCGGAACCTACTTCGCGCCGCCGGGACTTCGGTGAACTCAAAAATGCCCTCTCCAGTGACATATAAAAAAAAAATAAGCAGTAAAATATACATACATACATAAATCACGCCTTTATCCCCGAAGGGGTAGGCAGAGGTGAACCAGCACCCACGTTTCGCCAATTATGTTAGATCCCATGTAATAGGTGGCGAGCCTATTGCCATTTATCGGGCGCAAAAGTCGCAGTACTATTGCTAGGTGGTAAAAGAGGAACGCTGCTGCCCATTCCTCATCACTGATTTATCCTTAGTCGCCTTGTACGACACCCACGGGAGAGATTTGGGGTGGTGACGATTGTATTCTACTCTGCCGTCACCACGCGGCAGTAGAATATTGTTATTCAAATTAAACAATGCTTTTTTTATGAATCGTTATTTTGTGGCTTTGTTCATTTTATTAATGTATTTTTATTGGTAATACTTATATGGGTCTCAATTACTACTAACATTTGACCCAGTATTGAGGCGGGAAATTCAATGTTTAACATATTTCTTTGATGATTCATGAGTGTATGTAATATGTGTAGTGTGTACCTGTACCTTTGAATAAACCATTTTTTTAGGTGTTAACAACTGCAATGAAGAGTTATCAGGGGCTTAGCGCACTCGGCCTGCGATTCCGTAAACTTTAGCGAACATTGCTAAAGCCGGTCGTTAAATTGGTAACTGAAAATTATACTAATTATCTCTAGTTCCTTGAAAGAAGTCCTACTACCAACCAAACCAGATACCAATTAGTACCCCCCTGGGGATCAAACCCGGGATCTCTGGATCTTTATTCCGGTGGGCGAACCACTGGACCACAGAGGCGGCTAGAATGTTTTTGGTCAGCTCGAGCCTAATGCGCCTCCGAGACGGTCAAGCGGCTTCGCGTCAATCATTTTGATCGTCTACAGCGCTCACTTGTAGTTTGATTCAAATTTATGAGCTTGATACGCGCTCGATGTGATTGTAAATGTATGTATAGTCTGTAGTAAACGGGTTTTCGGTATCTAGCGTCTTGACGATTCATAAGTGTACTGTAATCATACCAGATATTAATAAATGAATTTCGACGTGACTTGGTCAAGCCTCTTGGCAGGCGTTTCAATCACACTGTTCAGCAAGCACAACAGAAAATCTACGTGTTTGACGCGAAGCCGCTTGACCGTCTCGGAGGCGCTTTAGTTTGTAGGAACTCGACCTTTTCATTGATTTCCGACGCTAAACTCGGAATTATGTCCAGAATGTTTTGGCCGGCTATAAGTCACATCGGACCGGTTATGTATATTGGAGTTATTCCGCGTGTACCCAGCGTCCTACGCTGCGCGCGCGCAGATAACGCACTCGCGGCGTCTTTGAGCCGGCCTTTGGGCCCGAGCCGCCGCCCGCTTTGATTATTGAGCCTAGGGTTGTCATTTCGTCATCTACCTTTATTCGACAGCCGGCTTGGTGGGATGGTCAGATTGCTTCATGATTATACGAACAACTGCCGCACTCAGAGACGTCAATTAACTTTAATGAGTACTTAATGTCAAAAAATTTCATTTAAATTTGGACCACAGACCTGGCAAGAATAGCGAATAGTTTTGAACTGTCATTTTTTGACATTGAGTACTCATTAACGTTATTTGACGTCTCTGAGTGCGGCAGTATGGTCTAGATTTAATTTTTTTTTTTACATTAAGCAAACTGACTCCTTACCTAAAGTTAACTGTCTTCTCTGAGTGCGGCAGCTGGCTAAACTAGCTCCCTAAACCAAACTTGATGAGGAGCATATGAATAATTTTGAGATTTTATTTTAAATGTCGTAATTATAGTACCTGTTAACTGAACTGTCCTTTTCGTCGGTACTCTATCTCTATTTTTTTTAAAGATTGTCTATAATTTGTCCCCCACTCTTTTCTGTAACTCGTAACCTTTTCATCCAAATCGATCACCTTTAATGATTAATCTGTCTTCTGGGGCCTTGCTCTACATCGACATTCATCACATTCAAGTTTACTATTTTAATTATTTCTAGTTTGTTCCTTATATTTTCTTGTAATACGTTACAAAGTTTTTAGAATTCACTCGCATGTACAACCCTAACCAGAGAATAGCGTCCCGTTCATTATTGACACAATAAATTCTAACGCACACGTTTCCACACGGCACGCACACACGCGCGCGCCGCACACAGGTGCGAGTTTTTTCGTGTCAGGGATGTCGCACCACTGGTGGCGTTTCCGGATTAAATCACGGCGTGTTAATAAATTGTTTCATTGAAAATAAAAGGTTGCCTATACCTACACTTTTTTTAATGAAACCGGGTTCTTTATTCCGCCTGTCTTTGCTCTATTGTCACTGCTATCGGTTTGGGATTATGGGAATCAATTATGGTGTTAATTATTTAATTAATTCGTTTAGCAGGTTTCAGGTTAGCGTGGTACGGGCATGGGATGAGGAGGGATGAATGTTACATATAATTATATCGAGGCCTTAGAGGTCAAACCCACTTACAGCCGTACTCAGAGACGTTAATTAACGTTAAGTACTTAATACAGTACAATGACGTCACACTGTTTTGGCATAAATTTTAATTTGCATTATTCAAAACATGTTTTTTTATAGGAGAATCTTAATATTTTACAAAAATATAATTTATTTTAATAAAAGTAGATAGTAGATACGTAAACACAATGTGCTGTAGTTTTTCAAAGACATAGATGATAGGTGTGACAGTAAAGAAAAAATTTGTTCCTCGTAAAAATAATTAACATGCGATTTTATTTCGACGGTACTGTTATACGATACGCGATTGTAATTAAACTAATTAAGTATTCCACCGCGGCACCTTTGTTGGAAATTGATTAAGAATATTTTACCGGCCGGGACAAACATGAGCAAGTAATTTTAATTGACTGTTACAATGTCTTGGTTGAGCCTAAGGGTGCTATCCCACCGGAGCTTTGCGAGGAATGTGTTCGTACCAATAGAATCACTCTATTTGAAAATGGAGCGATTCTATTGCTTTGGGATGTGTTTGAGGAGACGCAACAGAATCACGCTAAAATCAAAATATATTGAAAATCAAACCCAAGTTTAATGCACGGTAAGTATTTGTAAACATATCTGCTTTGGAATTTTAGATTTTTATTTATGTCTACATTGCGAGGGTATCCTTTGTCTAACAACGTGAAGTTCAGAGAAATTTCGAATTTAAGTTAATTAACGTGATCGCAGAGGACGCGGGTTCGATTCCCGCATCAAGATTTTTCGAACTTTTTCTCACCACAATATTCTTTGTGGAATCACTCTAGTTGAAAATGAAGTGCTTCTATTGGTTCTCCTCGAACACACTCGCAAGCTCGCAACGTATCCTCGGACAGCTCTGGTGGAAAATCACCCTTATTGTCGGGCTGCTATTTATGCACAGGAAATGGACAGGTGATTTCTGCGATTTTATTAACTGTAGCAAAGGCACAATTAATAAGTTTTAATAATTAAAAACATGTAATTTTCGTGTTTCCCAGATGTTATTATAAATATTCGATGGACATTTTATTTATTATATTATTAGCCTGTAAGACTTATTTCCACTTGCTACGGTCGTTACACAAAATAATTGTAACATGTAACAGAAATAACACGCAGCCTAAATTATAACCCATGGTGCAAAAATACTAAGGTGTTATTAAGAAATCGAAATTCAGAGGCAGAGGTGTATTACCTTACACCCACACATCACAGGGAACTTGTAAATCTAACTACTCTCAGAGACGTCACTTAACGGTAATGAGTACTTACCTAATAATAAAAGATTACAATTCAAAACTAGTCGCTATTCTTGGGGGGTCTATGGTCTAGCTTGATTTAAAAGAAATTAAGAACTCATTAAAGTTAATTGACGTCTCTGAGTGCGGCGGTGTCACTTTGTACGGCACCCGCGAAAGAGGTAGGTTTGGTGACTATTTGTATTCTTCTCTGCGGTCACCATAACACAATTTATTAATTTGTTTACCTAATATTAACTCTACATCAATACCTACAGTAGGTTACTCAAATATACACTAAGTATGACTAAAAAACCTAGTCTTTCTATTCAAAAACGGTAATATCTAATTGGATATATTTATTTGAGTATTTATTATTTACCTATCTTGGAACGTCTAAGAACTAAGGTAAATAATATTATGATTTTCAGCCAACACAATTTGTATCAGGACAACATTTATCTAGCGGCAAAATTATTTACTATTCTAAGAAAGAAATGTAAGACACTATGTAACTATAACTACCTACTTATACCGGCGGCTACATTCTGTTGAACGATCTAACTTCAACAAGTAATTGAATAAAACTTGGGACTCTACCTTAAGAGTTAGATTTCTCTACCTTCCCTTGGTCAAATAGCCTGCTGCAGTACTAAATATCCCACTAACTATACTAATGTAGTCAGGTTACAAATAGTTCGAAAATTTTTCTTACATTTATATAATGTTGAAATTAAAATCGAATAGTTTATAGAGTTCTCAAATTTGATAAAGTAGAGCAGCCAGCACCGCTGACAAGCTACTTTACTACTTTTCATCCCACACCCCGGCGTTCCTCTACTTTACCGTAAACTTTACCGACTACTCGACCCATATAAACCGTTAGTAGAGTAGGTAAATATTTGCCAAATATTTCTGTTCGTCACAAGATTTGCCCCTACCAGGATTCAACCCGGAACCTCTTGCCCAATACCCAGCTACCTGAGCATTCGACCGAGCCGGTCGTCGAACATTAGAAAGATAATTTTTTATTTTGTATTTCCTTTTCTGGTTTTATAGGTAGGTAATAAGAATAAAAAGATGATGAATGATCTGAGTAGTTACTTGGCAGTTCAATTGACATATTATTATACCTATTAGGTATTACAACCGTCAAATGATCTGCCAAGTAAGCTACTCAGAACTTCCTTGTCGATTGTGAAACAGGTCCTTTCTAGTAAAGTACTTGGAACTGGTACGTAGACTAGTAGATATGCTAGTTGACTCTACTATTTACTCTACCCGTGTAAAGAAGGATCAAAATATCCTATTTTTTTAATTTTCCAGTCAAAATACAAATTATTATTAGTCATTATCAATCTAATAATAAGATAAGTATTTAACTGCCATGGAAACTTACAAAACGGAATAGATAGACAAGGAAGACCAATTAAAGTGCAGGATAAAAGTTTTAATTGGTCATAAAGTTTATCATTAATTTAGTCGTTCGTTACGGTTCATAGTGTGTGTGTGTGTGTGCTATAACTTACATAGTAAGATAAGACAGTGCTTACTGCTTACACTAAGTCAATTGTACAACCAGCAGGATGACGGGTTGTACCTACAAATTTACATAGGTATGTACATACCTACATAAATCACGCCTATATCCCCGAAGGGGAAGGCAGTGGTGAATTAACTGAATGAAATTAACTGAATTAGGTGAATAATTTTTTTTTACCCACAATTGCGCAAAATAAACTTTTATTTTTTATTTTACCCACTTTTCGCCAATTAAGTTAGGTCCCGTGTAATAGATGGCGAGCCTATTGCCATCTACGGGCACATAAATCTTTATGAGGGGAGGAATGCTGCTACTCATTACTGATCGCTGTCTTTACCCTTATCCTTGAACGACACTCACGGGAGAGATGGTGACAATTATGTTCTGCTCTGCTGTCACAACACCGCGTTGTTACTAGAATCAATAAAATAGTTACCAACTAACGAGGTAGGTCCATTTGTAATGCTGTGTACTGTCATACTGTCACCACCCTCAATCTCTCCCATGGGTGTCGAACAAACTAAGGTTTAACACATCGATGAGAAATGGACAGCTGCGTTCCTCTTATAGGTACCATCCTAGCAATATATATACTGCGATTTACGGGCCCGTTAGATGGCAATAGGCTCTGCACCCATTACATGGGACTTAATTTTACTGGAAAAACATGGGATCTTGGATTTCGGGGATAAATAGTATCTAAAAGTTTATGTTGTGTCCATTTAATTAGGTAGGTAGTAGGTACTTATCTTTATTTACAAAAGGTAAAAACAAAACATTTTCGATTTCCGTGCCCGATAAAAGGCATTAGACTAGACACCTAATACATGGGACCTAGCCTAATTGGCGAAACATGGGTATTGATTCACTTCTGCCAACCTTCGGGGATATAGCTAGACGTGATGTATTTACCTATGTAGAAACAAAACACTTCTTGTCACATCTGAAGCAAATAAAAAACAAATAAACAAGAAAGAACTGACCACAGGCCCACAGTCGTGGACAAAGTCAAATCGCATAACTGTGCGACAGAGACGCCGTTGCACAAGAGAGACGAGTGTATTTCAGCCAGTTCCGGCAGCAGTCGGGTGGGCGAGCCGCCGCCACGCCCTGCGTTATCGATTTATTTCGCAGTTGCCGCCAATGTAATTTATTCATAATCATTTTTTTATTGTGGCCATGTATTCGGTGTTTATTGCCGTGTTAAAAACAGAGCTCCCCGTTGAGGCTTCTAAATTAAGATTAATTATAGTTTTGGAGCTTTAAAATGAGAATTAAGGCATTTAAAGCACAAAGATTTTAGTGGTTAGAATAATTTTTCGAAATTCTTTTTCTAACCACTAAAATCTTTGTACTAATTTTTCTAACATTTATATAATGTTAAAATTAAAATCAAATAGCATTTAAAGCAGCCAAAACTTGTGAGCCAATTGCGTAAACTAAATTTTATTCTATTTTTAATTGAATTATTACCTATTTGATTTTTATTTTAACATTATGTAAATGTTAGAAAAACCCCACCCTTCAATACCCGCATCGACACTAATTTTTCTAACTTTTTGTAACCAATTTTTTTATGATTTTTATTAAAAGTGGGGACATTAAAGGACTGGTGATGATGATTATTATACTTCTTCAAAGAAAATAGTGGTTAGAAAATGTTCGGAGAGCCTATCAAAAATACTTATTAAAAAGTAAACACAGACAATAAAAAAAAGGATCGATATAAAACTATCAGTTGGCCCCAACCTATATTCTTCCACGATTGCACTGGCTCTGACCACGCTTCCGCTTGTTCCAGAGAAGCTGCGCCTCTCCCTGTGCGTGGGCTGCGGCGGTCAGATCCACGACCAGTACATCCTGCGGGTGGCGCCGGACCTGGAGTGGCACGCGGCCTGCCTCAAGTGCCAGGAGTGCCGCCAGTTCCTCGACGAGTCCTGCACCTGCTTCGTGAGGGACGGCAAAACCTACTGCAAGAGGGACTACACTAGGTAAAATAAAATAAGACCTCTAAAAAGGCAAACACTAGGTAAAATAAGACCTTAGGAAGGGACTATATTAGGTAAAATAACACCTTTAGAAAGGGACTACACTAGGTAAAATAACACCTATACTTAGCTACTACTGCGCACTACCCTATCTTTTCTTGGACACAAGGGTTTTCGGTACCTATCTGTCTTGACGATTCATAAAAAAATATGAATAAACTAATTTTGACTTCGACTGAAAAGAAGAATGTTAATGAAAACATTAATATAAATGGTCGATGACCGTAGAGGAAGACCACTGAAAAGATGGATGGATTGTGTGAGGTATGATATGAACGTCATGGGTGCTGAAGACGAATGGCAAAACAGAGTAAAGAAAGAGGACATACTGTGCCGACAGAAATAAGAAGAAGATTGATGAAGAATAGAGAGGAGTGGGAAGAAAACAATGTTGTGCCGACCCTGCCTAGAGCGGGATGAAGAAGAAGAAGGGCAGTTGAAGATGAAGTATGTCTCTAAGATTGTAAAGACAGGGTTCACAGGACCGCATATTTGTTGACACCAAGCCATAGAAGAGAAAGTGGTGAAATTGTACAGTGGAGCTCCGTGAATAGAACGGTTTAGGCTACGGGCCCTCGCACAAAAGGGAATTCATAACCGCGCGTCAATCAAACGCCGATGCGGCGCCACTTTTTATACACAGACACACAAGTCGAATTCACTAAAATAACTTCGTGTGTTTACATTTTCACCCTTCATCTTTCGCTGCTAAAATATAGAATTACACGTCGGCCAACCCGAAACCGCAGCATCTGGAACACATCGCAGCCCTTATCCCCGGGAACTAAAGCACATTTTCCAATAAAAACCCGTAGCGCGACAGCTTTCCTAAGTTTGTCCTAACGCTGTGATGTGCCGAAGAGAAAACAAGCTTCGTTTGACTGAGCATTATGTATTTTGGCGCCAAAACAAACGTCAGCGTGACAGCGCGGCGGGCGGCGGCAACCCGATAGTCTATGGTATAGAGTAAACATACTCTATGGTGTATTTGTTCCCGTTTGCATTGGCTGGGATAAGCTGGTTTTCGGTTACTTTTTGTGTAATGGTCCCTCGGTAAATATTGTGAAACATGGGCTAGTCGGCAAAATATAAGGTTCCGTTGATATTCAATTTATTCAATCAAATTCACCCTGCTTACACCCTAAAGCCTGCTACTAGCCATTTCCTTCATCTTTCTCAGCACTTCCGGTAATGTGTGGTCACGGCAGAGCAGAATGCACTTGTCACCACCCCTATCTCACCCGCGGGTGTCGAAAGACGACTAAGGGTGAAGACAGCGATAAGTTATGGGCAACAGCATTTCTCTTATAGGTACAGTCAACAGCACGTCAGACTACCACAAAATGGCAAAATTTCTCAATCGATTTTGTGCTCTATTATTACCAGGTTAACTTTGACAATCGATTGAAGAAATTTGACAGTTTTGTGTAGTCTAAAGTGTCGTTGACGGTACCATCTCATCTAGCACTATACTCCGATTTATATGCCCGATTGATGGCTAGAGTGCGTTTCATCTTATAGTTAACTTATTTAACTTATAGAAAATGATACCATGTCAACTTTATTGTCTTACCTTTAATTCAGGGAGATTTTTTTCAATTAACTATATAAACAATTATGCATCTATCTTATTTTGTTACTTATAACTACTAGCGGTACTAAGTAGTAGATACATATTAGTTTTTTTTATGAAAGTCGTAAGCCAAAGCGCGTGAAAATTTGCGAGAACAGTTATTTCATGATGATTATAGTATAATAGAAATGATATAGATAAATATAAATTGTAGTGACGTAAGAAAGATAGACTCATTAAGTAAAACAACGTTAAATTATAATAAAATATTATAATTTATTATGATTAACAATAATTCTGTTATTTAACATGTCTACATTTGACATTTTCTCACTTTTGAATCGTTATTAGTACTCGTTAATCGTTATTAGTACAGCGTTATAGTAATCGTTATTAGTACTATTTTTACATTTATAAAACTGAAATAAATATATTTTATTTATTTATCAAACACTTAATAAAACACTAATACTGGTAACCCAATTTAATGGCGGCAATCCGAACTTGTACACATTAATATGGATTATGCGGGACCTCCTTACGTTTTTCAGGTTCACAAAAGACGTAAGCATATAACACAATTAATCTTTCATCACTTTTCAATGTTTTGGATATGATTTTCGCAAAGATTTTCTAGAAAACATAAAAAAAACCTGCAAATATGACTTGTTGACGCTGATGACAGACATTGTAGCCACCATCACGGCATAGGAACTATAAGATGAAACACACTCTAAAGGCTCGCTTTTTACATGGGACCTAACATAATTGGTGAAACGTGGGTGTCATTGCACCTCTACCCATCCTTTCAGATAGGAATAGGTGTGATTTATGTATGTAATTCTCAGCACCGAGACTCCCTGGGGCGATGAGAAATCACTTTTCACATTTAATTTTAAGCATCACCAATTTAGACTGTTCTCACGACCAAAGAGATCCAATTACCGAATCATATATTCTTTTCACTCAAAGTAAATCGTGTTAAGCATGTAAATCAATCAAACAATTAGACAAGAGTTATTACAAAGCGCTAAGATTTAACATTACATGGGACTTACCTAACTTAATTGGCGAAACATTGGGTGTTAGGTAAGTCCCTCTGCCTACCACTTCGGAGAAAAATAGGCGTGAATTATGTAGTAAGAATTAAAACCTTGGTAAAAATGACTCTAGGTGCGCTGTCGACTTACTTTTACTGTAAAAGATTACTAATGGAAAATAGTTTTAGTATTCGTTTGTTGTTACGATACACTCCAATCTCTACAAATAATATACAAGTCTGTTTAGCAATTATACGACAATTTTCAAGAAAAATAACTACTAGTAGGTATGGGACGTAGCAGTAAAATTCTACCGCCACGTAGGTCTACGTCGTAGCAGTCAAAACACGATATAAGAATAAATTGTTTTAATTATTCGCTTATTAGTTAATATTTCCATTTTAATGTTTAGTCCGATTTTTCGGAATGAAAATATTACAGTTTTTTATTATTTATACTTAACAAACCCATAAAACAAATGCTAAAAAAAGTTTACTTTAAGTTACAGTGAATAAAGGTACAAAGTAGTGAATAAAAGTACAAAGTAGGTCAGAAAAAGTTCGAAAAGTCGTTGTCTTAATGCGGAAATCGAACCTGCGTCTTCCTTAATATAATAATAATAATATAATAATTCATTTATTTCAGATAATATCCATATTGTATACATCATAACGTTAACCATTATAGCCACATTTTGTTTTTGATTTTTTTTAATTTTTTATTTTTACAATTAGACGAGAAAATAATATTGATACTATAAAAATGTCAAACAAAAATCTAAAAAATACTTTTAAAATACACATTATTTAAAAGGATACTATAAAATGTCATAAGGTTCAAAATTTCATATGGTTCAATTCAAAAAATGTCAAACAATAAATTATAAAGAATAAAATAGAGAGAAAATTTATAAATGATAAAAAAATAAAAAATAACATTAAAACTATACGTATGATGTACAACTCGGCCAACAATTTTCGAACTTTTCAGACATATTTTTCAGTGGTCAAATTAGACCACAGATCATCTTTTTTTTTAAATTGTCTTAACGTTCCTGGAAGCAAGTCCTTTAGGAACGTTCTTTATATACTTTCTTTACTTTTCTTAATTTTGAATGAATGAAAATAATGTATGAAATGAATGAATGATCTTAATGCATGAAATGAATTTTACATTAAAATATGGGTGAAACACATTTTAACGCATCTAAGGAGTGCTTGGCGCGAGTCAAATGGTAACAGTTCATGACGGTGACCGATGAGGTGGTGAAAACCATTATAAAATTCTCAAAATTCGTCAAACACGGCACAACACTTTTATTTCAATTATTCTTCATAATTGAACATCAACACGGATCCTTATGCATCAAAATAACACCACTTTTACTACACAAAGTCCACTCTGAAACAATTTTTGAAATAAAATAAAAATTTGACTGACGCCATTGAAAGCCCGCCAAGCACTCCCCACAGATCATCTTTATATTTCATAATAAGGTAATTTCATCTTTGGACTCTAGCCTTTTGACCCTCAGTGCTGCCAACGTGAGCGCCGTAAATAGCCGCCGATCCAAACAGTGTTGTAACACGACACGACGTATTGAATGTCGCTAATTGTGGGCCCACACGGTGGGTTGAACGGATTTGATTTTATTTCGGTTCCTGTTTACTGAAACAAATGTTTCAGAGGCTATTTTTAGTTACGGATGAGCACAATTTGTTCGAAATGTATGCACTGTATACCTACGGATAATTGACAGCATGATTGAGCATTCGGTGATTTGTAGTCGACTGTACCTACACGCATACGAAGGTTTTTTTGTGAGTATTTATTTAGTATACTACCTATTTCCATTAGATTTTAAATTACATAATTCACGCCTATTTATCCCCGATGGAGTAGGCAGAGGTAAATTATCACCCACGTTTCGATAATTAGGTTAGATCCCCTGTTATAGGTGGCAAGCCTATTGCCATCTATCAGGTTTGTAAACTGCAGTATATTGCTAGGTGGTGCCCATTACTCATCGCTGTCTTCACCCTTAGTTGTATTACGACACCCGCGGGAGAGTTCGGGGTGGTGACAATTGTATTCTGCTCTGCCGTCACTACACACGCGGCTTTAGATTTTACTCATTACTATTTTCAAATCAAGTCAAATCAAACTTTCACCGAATACATTGCTGTATGCTTTGGATTTAATAGTTTTATATTATGAGAAGACGTCAGAATGCCAATCATTTATTGCCTTATACATTCAATGTAAATATAGGTGAATTGAATGTATAAATTCAAAATGTTACAGAATATAAAAATGTCAGATGCGCAACTTAAACCAATCTAGATGAATATGAAGTCATTGAAAAGCATTTGACTTGAAACGCACGTTTTCGATGTTTGGCGTATTTCTTCGACGATTCATGACTGTATGTAAGTAAGTAATGAAACTTTAATAATGAATAGACCATAACATTTTGTTTTTTCATATATACCTATTTGCTTTAATGCTACCACACAAATTTTAATATTGAAGCGTTAATCTGACTCATTTTCATAACTTTCCACACATTTTACCGGCGAAAAGCCCCCTTTCCCGCTCAAAACAAGGGGAAGGCTCGGCAAAACCTCTAAGTATATTTTCAAAGCCCCTCCCCGGGGAGGTTATTGACCGGCACTTAGCCGAATGAGCCTCCGGCAATCTCGCTAAAAGCATCCGCCATTTTACTATAGGTAGGGCTAGGGTTAGTTCGTTGTGTTGGCACACCTGGGCTCGTGCGCGGGAAAGCTTTCGATTAGAACCTTATTTTGTGGATACAATGCTCGGTTTTATTTTTAATCCTGGCAATCGTTTCATTTATCGGCACCTTGTTTGTTTTTGAAAAGCGAATACTGTCAGGATGGGCGGGAATTAACCAATAAAATACAAAATTGTATACACACATACTGTAAAAGTATAAAATATGTTTGTTTTTTTTAGTTATATATATATTGTATGTTTGACAAATTATAAATAAAATTAATTATAATATTTTCCCAGTTTACTGTAAGAAGAAAATGCCAAAAAGGATTATAATAACATGACTGTGTGACTAATCCCCGAAGAGTAATAGGGGGCAGAGCTGAAATTATACCCACGCTTCGCCAGTTATTTTAGGTCCTACA
This sequence comes from Cataclysta lemnata, assembly GCA_963931975.1. Lineage (NCBI taxonomy): Eukaryota > Metazoa > Arthropoda > Insecta > Lepidoptera > Crambidae > Cataclysta > Cataclysta lemnata. Next base: position 664,298 of record OZ008362.1, on the reverse strand, counting down.
TAATAGGGGGTGAGCCTGTTGCCATCTTTCGGGCACGTAAATTGTGGTATATTGCTAGGTGGTCTATGAGGAAAGCTGTTGCCCCTTACTCATCGCTGTCTTTACGAAACCCGCGGGTGAGTGGCGAGTAGTGATAATTGTATTCTGCTCAGCCGTCACCACACAACTTAATAATCGTTTTGATGAATGTAGCCGTGTGGTGACGGCCGAGACGAATACAATTGTCACCACCCCCATCTCTCCCGAAGAATGACAATAGGCTCAGCACCTATTACATGGACAGGGAACCTAGCCTAATTGGTGAAAAGTGGGTTTTAACACACCTCTGCCTACTCCTTTGGGAATACAGGCGTGATTTATATACCGTATGTATGTATGAAATAGGCTGGCGAAAGGCGGGTGATAAAACACCTCTACCATCTCTCTGTCTCATAATTATAGGTGTGATTTGTGTTACCTACCTATGTGTGTCTATGAATTTAATGAATCTATACTTAATATTATAAAACTGTTTGTTTGGTTGGTTGGTTAAACGCGCTAATCTTAGAAACTACTGGTTCTAGAAAAAATATTTTTGTGATGGATAGTACATTTATTGAGGAAGGCTATAGGCTATTTAACAACCGACATTTACGCGAGCGAAGCCGCGGGCGTCTACTAGTACTAACACTAACATTGTCTCCAGGTTATTCGGCACGAAATGCGACAAATGCGGCGCCTCGTTCAGCAAGAACGACTTCGTGATGCGCGCCAAGACGAAGATCTACCACATCGACTGCTTCCGGTGTTGCGCGTGCGCCAGACAACTAATACCAGGTCAATAATCTTAATTGATACATTTCATTAATGTCAAATATGTATTTCATAGTAGATTATATACCAAGGGCGATAAAACAAAGAATGCCTCAGATCGTTATGTCACATCTACGATAGGTTTTTTTGAAGGTAGGTACTCTTTCTAGCATAATTAGTAAATACATATAAGTACTACATATGAAAATAAAATCTTTATTTTCAAAATTTGTCGAGTCAATCGGACTGCCTGCCTGCGTAACATGACGTGATGATACCTATACTTAGTTCCATTTAGGTTTTAACCAGTGTGTCTAACTAACCCATCGTCGGTCTGTTTATTTATTTGGCTTAATTACCGCCATACTTTGATTTACACCCGTCGTGCGAGCTTTCGCACCAGTAATAACAGCGGTGATCACTCTCCGTCAGCCACCCTTTAAGCGTATCACACACAACGAAAATACTATAAAATATATCTTATCTTCGACGTATCGCTCACCATACTATTCAACGGACCACCACACACAATTAATATAATATATATTTTACCTTACAGTATCTTAAGATACCGCCCGATATTCGAGAGACATCTTAATATGCCAAAGACATCTTGAGATGGTCGAAATATTATGTTAAGATATGGAACGAATCGGGCGACTCTCAAGACGCTTCCGATAGAATACCGTAGTTGCGATATATTATAGTATCTTTACTTGCGTGTGGTCGCTTTAAGATAATATATCTTTATATTAAACGCTATATTATATTCGCTGTGTGTGACTCGCTTTAGCATCTAAATTAGAGTCCGCCGACGGACAGACAGATAATAAAACAGGTGCGTCGCCTCATTGTACTGTAAACGGGATGCTGAGCCGGCGCAGGAAACGGGCGCGGAATATCGGAAACCGTTTTGACGTTTGGAATTTTTACTCTGTCGATTTTGTTTTTTTTTTCCTCTCTTTTTTTAATTACAATTCTGGCTTGGTTATTATGGCATTGCAGACTTTGCTTGTTGTTTGTTGTCTATGACATTAAAATAATTTTTGTTTTTAATTTATCGTCGTGGTGTTCTTCTTTTTGGGAATACAACGTAAAATATGCCAATCCCGACTCACCCCAGAGGTATCGTAAAACTAAGGGAGACTGCACGGTATAAACCAATAAGCATGTTGGGCACCCGAAAGATGAAGGGCAAACAACCAACAACAATAACATACACAAAGAGGGTTATTGCCAGGCGCCTGCCTGGCTGTAAAACCTAGCCAAAATCAGAGCAGTATGGATTGGAATTTGGAATGTTGTCATCCCAATTACTCTCTTCTCCGTTCATCGTTATCCCGACATTCCGTTTTTTTTCTATATTCTACATTACATGAATTAATTCATCATTAGCAAATTTTCGGTGTACGGATGATATGAATCAAAAGGGAGTGCATGGCTTTATGACGTCTAATCGATATGAATGGAAGAGGAAACATACTGCGCCGACCCCAGATAAACTGGAAACGGGGCAGAAAGAAGAAGTAGATGCTTAAATACACCCATCGTGTATATTACACGTAATGAGTAGGTACGAAATTATTATCACACGACTCGTTCGTTAAACAGGATGACGACTAAACATAATCACCATAAAAATAATCGATAAATATTTTTAAGGCCCTATCTTTTGAGGCCCTATCTTTTTAAGGTCCTATCTTTGTAAGGCCTTTTTTAAGGCCCAACTTTTTCATGATGTATACTTAATAAATGTTAGAAATTTATTCTATACAATGTAAGATGAAATTAAACAATTCATTTCAAATTAACTAAACGAATTAAATTGGCTAAATGAGTTCGCCATAATTACAATTTCTACTATAGTTTATATAGCTTAATATAGCATACCTAATATGCAATAAGTTAACTTACATTATGATAAACAGTAAAAAACCAATTAATAAAAACATTTGTCTGTTTCATCTTGTAAACTTTTTATTTCCCGCCAAAAGTCGACGACTAAAACTAGTGTTGCCATTATAAAAAAAAACCCTGGCAAACGGGGTAAAATATCACCTACTAAAACACGATGCTGTATTTTGCACTAGAAGATTTAAGAGGTTTACTGTTCTTATATTCACTCTCCAGTATAAGTTGTGAACGTTTACAGTACGGTAACTTAAGAAATTACATTTCGTGAGCTTGCTAACCATTTTTAATATTGACGCTACTAGTTCTGGGCCGACTTCTGAGTACTGTAAGCGCGCCACGCGCCAGCGTCGGTTATTCAAGCTGAATTTAGTTGCTAAGTTTATTTTTTAAGACAGCTGTCGTATTCTTCTAGCTTATAAAATATCATAATAGATGGATACTTATTTATATCATTCTGTGTCTACCAACCGTGGCCGTGTGGTGACGGCAGAGTAGAATACAATTGTCACCACCCCAAATCTCTCCAGTGGGTGTCGTACAAGGCGACTAAGGATAAATCAGTGATGAGGAATGGGCAGCAGCGTTCCTCTTATACCACCTAGCAATGTACTGCGACACTTTTGTGCTCGATATATGGCAATAGGCTCGCCACCTATTACATGGGACCTAACATAATTGGCGAAACGTGGGTGGTAGTTCACCTCTGCCTACCTCTTCGGGGATATAGGCGTGATTTATGTATGTATGTATGTATGTGTCTACCAACTCGTTATGGCTTGCTATGTTATTTGATCCATTTCACCTTATTCACCAATCCGTAAATTGGACCCAAGTGGTCGGTTATGGCCCATAGTCTCTTTACTTTCTAATTCACATGGATGATAGTGTTTGGGATTGATGATACGTTAATCAGCTAATTAATCTGTATTCTTTTTACAGGTGATGAATTCGCGTTAAGAGAAGGTGGTGCTTTATATTGTAGAGAAGACCATGACGTATTGGAAAAGGTAATATTTTTCTCTGAAATATACTTATTACTTGTCATGCAGATAGGAGTATAAATTACAAATAGTGAAAGCCGTTGTAATTATAGTACCTACTTAGTAACTTTACATGCTGTTGATAAACTGTAGGCGAAACTAATCATAAACAATAAATTAGAATACAATAAATATGCAATCGCTAATTACTACAAAAACAAATAGATAGTCGATAAACTTATTGCATTCAGTTCTATCGTAAGCCATTTAATTGAAAGTAAGAAAGAATGTGAAAATATCGTGGATAGAGATTATGTTGTCACCTTGATATGATAAGAAAACAATGCAGTGCATGCACCGATGTTAGTAAAAGTTTTTTGTAAAGAATTTTTGGCTGTTCTCTATATTCTACCATAAGTAATAATTTTGTGAATGTTTGCTATCTTTTAAGGTCTTTTTAAAGGATCCGTTATTTAATAACTATTGGTATATTTAGTGACACGAAAGCAACAATAGAAATCTTAACTAAAGTATTACATAATTGTGACACTAAAAGGACATCCATTAGATTTAATCAATTAATGCAATGCACTTTCCTACCACTAAACCTTTGGGTTTAAATAGCTTACCTACTTACTCGAAATAGAAAAATAATTTATTTTTCACATATTAGATTAAGATTGATAAATACACTTTAAATCAGTATTAGATATGTGTTGTTGCAGAGTACAACAACGAGCGGAGGCAGCAGCACCAATGCCGAGAGCAACAACAACACTACCCTTAACAATAACAACTCTCACCATCCACACGAGCTTGGCTCCATGTCAGGTGAGGATTATATCTTAAATATTCACCAAGACTTATTAAAAACAATACTATATTATAATTAAAATGTGTTATAGTAACATATCTTGAGGAGCTCCGGCCAACACATTTTATATAAAACTCTACATTTGAATTATATAGTATAGCTATAATATACCCAATACAATTAGACGTGTACACAATCTTGTACAAAAAAGGGTTAAGTAAAAAAAACCGAAGGGTCTCTGAAAAAATGCCAATATCTTACTTACATATCTTTATTAGTTTACTTAGTGATAACGACACTTTTAACCGATCGATATATTGACTGAACAGAATGTGGCTTTTATTTTGGTTGCTTCGTTGGTTTGCTTTCTAAAATCTCAGGCCAGATAACGAATCCAATTATATGCCTGTAAATAAAATCTGGCGTGTCGTCCAATATCCAGCCGGTTCCAGATATTGCTGCGTTATCATTGTACATCCATAATTAGTGTTTATCGAAGATACAGGCACGGTCAAGTGTCGATGGTATATTCGCGATCGGCCCGTGATTGTTCGATAAGCACTTTGATGTGTGCCGACAAAGCGGCCGACGCTTTGAAGCCGCCGACTAAAGATCGTGTCACAGTTTTTTTTTATCATCTATATTGCATTTAGGGAAAGTCTTGTTGCGTTCGCGGCATTAATTGCATGTAGCTGATTGTGCTTTCCGGTTATTACCCTACTGTAGTAGCTGGAGCTGGCGCTTGAAATTAACAATATATATTAATAATACATTAGTTACAATAATACATACATAATACAATATTTATACATTAATAATTCCTACACCTAGCAAGAAAGAAAATGAAATCGATACGGAAATGCTTAAATAGACTTCAATCTTTTGGTGTAAGAATTTAAAAAAGTCCTGTAAATTATTGAAAAACTTATTATAATAACAATTAGCGTTCACTGTAAAATGAACTTACTTTAAATATCTACTGAATATAAAATTTCAAAGCTACTTTTGTGGCTGGTTGTACCAATATAATAATAATGCTGAAATGCGTCTAGTTATTAAAATAATTTCGTAGTCACTTTCGATAGATATCTTGATTGATTTCGATAATAATAATTGATTTGCCTTGAAATACGTAGCGATAAAGCCTATTAAAATAAGGATGGTTTTCGAAGTGGTTGTCCATCTAGACAAAGCTTAATCCGATTATGTTTTATAATGAATATGCATATTAATTAGAACATACATAAGCTAGACATAATATTACTTACTGATATTCATTACATTTTTAATTAGTTACCTATCTTTTTCCAATATAATTCTTGGGAAGTGTATAATTTTCCTTTGGCGACTTTTACTAGTTATAAGCCTCCCACTACTTTATACTTGTCATTAGTAGATTGCGAGGATCACAACGTATTCTAATTATCACATGTTATTAAAAATGAATCCCTCGAAGGGATGGTCGATGTGAACAGTGGCAAAAGGCCGGTCCACTTAAGTAATTACTCATTAACAATGGCATCAACCCTTCCTACGTGGATTAGTCGAGGTGTGAAGTGACCGGCCTAAGCCTTAATCATTGTCCATTCAACCCTTTGCGTCCGAAAAGGGACAGTGTCGAATTATTTATTACGTTCACCATGAATTGTTTATTGAGCTTTGGTGTGTTCTTGCATAAGTATCTAATTGGAATGGGCCACCAAATTCAGACTCAGAATGATTCTCACCATAAAATCTGTAATGGCTTAAATAAGTTCTTAAATAACCCGTACGCAAACGCAGCAATCTAGAAATAAATCAATCGTAAACATTTTGCAGTTATTTAGAAAGATTAACGTTACATCATAGAACTCAACCATTCTATACAGGCCCTATTCAGTATTGATCGATAAAGTAATAATCATAATGGCTGTTAGTAAATACCGAACAAACATAATTATCGCTAATACGTGGTGTGGTATTCGAGTTATCGTTCCTTGTAAACTACCAATCGACGATGATGTTGAGAAACTAGGATATCACACCACGCCTACAATGACAAACACATTTGTGTAAATATTAGGTTGGAACTTCGTAAGAGATATTTTATCGTATTGTTTTTATAGTCTCTTATTCAAAGAGGGTTAATCTGATACCTTGAGCAGTTAAAGTTTAGAATGTTGTCATCCCCAACACACTGCGCCCACCAGATTAACTGGAACCAGGGCAGGGAGATGATTAGTCGTCAACTCTTGTCTTTGTTATTAACAACTACAATATCCATAGTACCTACCTACCTATCTCCCAATATACCATTTAAATATCAACAAAAACGTTATTGAATTTCATTTTAGATTCTGGCAGCGAGTCAGGCTCTCACAAAAGTGGCAGAGCGCGAACCACAGCTGCTGCAGATGGGAAACCTACACGGGTGCGGACTGTGCTCAACGAAAAACAATTGCACACACTCAGGTAATCCTAATCAAATTTCATAGAATGTCCAGCCCCTACTCTCCCTAAGGGTGTCATAACAGTCAAATAAGGAAGATTACCAATAAGCACCATGTAGTAGGTAGGTACTCAAATGGTGATGGGCAAACCACCAACAACAACATACCCAAAGAGGATTACCCTATGGGTGTCGTAAAAGTCAAACAATGCACATTGCCTGGTGTTTGGGACACTCAAATGGTAGAAGGAACACCAACAACAGAAACACCCAAAGAGTCCGGCAGGCAGCCGGCTGTAAAACCTAAGCCTATTGATTGGAATGTTGTCATCCCAATAACTCTCTCAGATCATCGGTCTCTCGATATGGTATTTTCTATTACTTTCCATCAGCACCCTTTCAGTGTGATGGATCATAGTTGAATCAAAAGGGAATGGATGGCTCGATGATGTCATATCCCTGATGAGACTAAAAGCAAGTACAGTTTAGAATTTAATTTGAAATAGAGGTTACATTGTTACTGATTGGACTTTAATTTATTTACAGAACGTGCTACGCTGCTAACCCTCGTCCAGACGCACTCATGAAGGAACAACTAGTAGAAATGACAGGCCTCAGCCCGAGAGTTATAAGGGTTTGGTTCCAGAACAAACGCTGTAAAGACAAGAAGAAAACGATCCAACTGAAAATGCAAATGCAACAAGAAAAGGTGATTATTCTTTTGATGAAATTATGCATTAAATTTTAAACAGTATTAAACTAAGCATTCTTATAGAAGAAAAACGCTTGAGTATGAGCAATAGTACATTTTTCAAGTAGTTCTGATTATTTGAGTAAAATTTATTACAATCATGATTTTGTTTGGTGCAGGACATACCAATGATACATGTCTACGACTATATGTCGATAAGTGAAATCGGGCAAATGTGTTAAGCCTAACGTACGTTAGACATGAAATTGACCAGAGCCAAATATTGCAAATGAATGAAACAGAGTGATTCATTTTAATACATTATGGAACAAGCAGTCTGATCCACATTTCGTTTGTTCTCATTGAAAGTGCCTACTGAAATATGGATATCGCAATGGAACACGTTCCAATGTGTTTAGGGTAGAGCATAGTTAATTTAAACAATTATAAACTAGAGATGTTCTATTAAAATCAACCATGACTAACGTACGTTACAGGCAGCTATGTCGCTGTTGTTTTTTTAATTAATCACTCGACAGGACAGTTAACTGTAAAAGTAAATAGTCGAATGGGAACCCGATGCGCTCAAAAAGCTAACTTTTAGCGAGAAATTGCTAATCAACCATTCTGATTCCGAGTAGGCCTAAAGATGTTAATTGTTGTTGTTGCGCGTTATTGTTATTGCGCGTTTGCAATTGTTGTTGCAATGTTCATTGCGCGTATAGACCCATTTTCATTATACCAGATTAAGGCCTAAAGAGTTGAGGTCGCGCAATTGTTTTTACAGTTAGACCCTTTCACTGTCCGTCCCAATAGTGGACGCTGTGTGCATATAATGTATTAGGATGTTGGTAACATGTGGGCTAGTCATGGCTAACGTACGCGGGGCAGGAGGGGCGACGGCTGGGCTACATGTCGCTGGGCGTGCCGCTGGTGGCGGGCGCGCCGGTGCGGCACGAGGCGGCGGCCGCGCTCGAGGTCACCGCGTACCAGCCGCCCTGGAAGGCGCTCTCGGACTTCGCCCTGCACGCCGACCTGGACCGCGCGCCGCACCACAGCGCCGCGTTCCAGCAGCTCGTCAATCAGGTGATTTGTTTGCCCTTTGTTTCGTTGGCGTAGCTTTGTTTGGACGTCTAATAGGTTGGGAAAAAGTTTCTTCGCATTTTTTAAGAAAATTCAAAACATTTTTAATATAGTTTATTACATTTAAGTACAGTATGTAGGTACCATTTTGTTCGATAACTTTTTGCCATCTTGTAGGTAGGGACATGATCCCATTGCTATAGAAATTTTGGGACTTCTGGTCAAAATACCGCGACAAGTGGTTTTGGCAGTCCTCTCGTGATGTTAACCTGACACTGCCTAAAGAATTCTGAAGAGACCGAAACAGGTGGAAATCTGAAGGTGCAAGGTCAGGACTATACGGCGGATGCATTAACACCTCCCAACCAAACTCTCTTAATTTTTGCTGAGTGGCTAAAGATGTGTGAGGTCTAGCGTTATCATGATGAAAAACCACACCCCTTCTGTTGATTAATTCCGGCCGCTTTCTCTCAACTTCTTGCTTTAATCTCATCAGTTGATCGCAGTAGAGTTCAGAATCGATAGTCCTGCCTGGTGGTAACAGCTCATAATGAATAATGCCCTTCCAATCCCACCACACACACAGCATCACCTTGTTGCGAGTTAACCCGGGTTTCGCCACAGTCTGTGAAGCCTGACCGGCCTTTGACCACGACCTTTTTCGCACGTTCTTGTTGTAAGTGATCCACTTTTCATCACCAGTTATCAGCTTCTTCAAAAATGGTTCGGTTTCATTACGTCGTAATAAAGAATCACTAATGAGTACACGGTTCATTAGGTTTCTTTCAGTGAGCTCGTGAGGTACCCAAATGTCGAGCTTTTTTGTGTACCCAGTTTTTTTCAAATGCGCCAAAACTGTTTTGTGGTCAATTCCCAGTTCTTCAGCTACGTCGTAACTACTGACATGCCGATCTTGCTCCACTTTTTCAAAAATGGCATCCATTTTATCTGTAATAGGGCGACCAGCGCGACATGCATCTTTGACATCAAAATTTCCGGATTGAAAACGCTTAAACCAAATTTGTGCTACTCTCACAGACACTGCACTAGGTCCATAAACATCGCAAATTTTTTTCGCGGCTTGCGTTGCATTTTTACCTTTTTTGTAGTAAAATTTTAAAATGTATCGAATTTCTTCATTAGATTTACTCATCTTGGCGGTACGAAAAACAAATGAAAATCACACATTTTCCTAATTTGAATTTGGAATTATGTTCTTTAAAATTTAAACTTTCAATGATACCAAAACCAGCCAAATACAAATAGTATAGCCAAAGAGATTTTATTACAAGTTTATACATACTATAATGCGAAAATACTTTTTCCCCAACCTAATATTTTGAAAATTTTTGAATCGTAACGCGGCTGCATTTAATATTTGAGGTTATAAAATATTCTTGTTATATAGTTAATTAACATCTTGATTGTCCTAGTGTATAGGCATATGCCCGGGTTGTAGAGGACGCGAGTTCGATTCCCGCATCAAGAATACAACTTTTCGAACTTTTTCTAACCACAATATTCTTTGTAAATATTCTTGAGTTCCTTTGTGCTTCGTAGGGTATGTTAAGCCATTGGGCCCGGCTGCAGTCTGCAGTCGTTAGTAACAACGCACCATACCGCACTAGGCTAGTATGTCAATTTCAATCTCCATGCAGTCAATGGTGGATTTCTTAATTCTTTTATCGACAGGGAATTTGGGTATTCCCAACAGTGGGCGCATTAAATAGTTGGTAAATAATACATGTTTCTTGGACTCACAGCCATTGCCAGTGAAATCTGACCGTTCAACCAAACCGTTCGTCAAGCCAAATGATGCTGGTGTGATGATGATGCAGATAGCATAGATTCCTTGATTTAATTTCAAGCCGTTTCTACGTAGAAGGTGTTAATTTTCCTCGTTGTTTTCAGATGCATGGTTATGACGTTCCTTCATTGCCACCCCCTCGGCCCCCCCATGGTGGAGAAGACAACTACGTGACGTACCTTGAGAGTGACGACAGCTTGCCCCCATCGCCCTAGTGCCGTCTCACATAACCTCCGTACATCGGAGGCGGATCGCATCTAGAGACAATCGTTAACAGAACATATTGAATCAGTTCCGGGTGTTGTTAAGATATGACAACTTTTTCCCCAGAATTTTTGAAAAAATTAATAGATGAAGTGGTTTCACATTTACACTCCCGTAGGTTCCAATTGTTATTGTTTCATAAACATATTAATTGAACTTAATCAAACGAATTTTTCTAATGGTAGTTTTGTTAGATATGTTTTATATAATATCAAACAATGAAGATTATTGAAGATTTATAATATCAATCAATAAAAGTTTACTAATTAAATGTTTTCCTACAACTACCTATAAGAAATTTTAAAATTGTTTCATTACCAATACGTCATCATTGTGCACAAAACGTAAAAACTTTAAAAACGTTATAATAATAAGTAGAATATAAGTGCAAATTATATATCTACTACCTACTTGTAAAATTTCCAAAGCCATAACTCGAATGTTTATATAGGTACCTAATAAGAATGTATTGAAAAAATATGTCTGTAATGTGAATTATTTTGAATTTCCAATTAAGTTAGGAAGGCACAACAAATTCAACTAAATGGTTTAATGTTACTTAGTTAACATTTTTGTGTACAATGTTGGAAAGTCGAATTCAATCATTTCGTTTTTAATTTTCGTTTAAATACATTCAAGGGGCACTGTGCAAAACTTTAAATTACTGTGTATTATTTTTTAAATATTCGCAAGCAAATCTAACGGTAATGATGCTTGTATGGTGTTTACCATTAGTTTTGTAATAAAAATTAGATAATCTGTATATTTTTTCTAATAGACAAATTATTTTTACCAATTACTGTCATCCAGATCTGTTAGAGTATAATGTATATAGATGTTTGTATATAAACTGTATAAAATTAATATAATATAAATATCTATAAATATTTACATACATAATTTTAAGAATTAAATAAGTTTATTTAGGATTTACCTTTAATTATTACAGTTTGAGAGTGAAACTGGAAAAATAAACACTGTATTCTTTATTGTTGTAAATATTTGACCAAAAATAAAGACAATTAATTGCACTTCGCGCTGTTCGATAATTAACCTAATCTACCCAATAAACCAACATTTCATTACCAGTCTGTAAAATGATGTATTGTGCTAATCTTTAATAGTTATTTCCAGATGTTAATTTATTGAGTAGTTAACTAAACTCTTACACTATACCTACTTAGATTGTGAGCATAATATTAATAAAATAATTGAATATTTACATTTTTTTAGTCAAACATATTTACCTACCTACATACCTATTTATATTGTGTAGTTGTAGACCACAAGAATAATATTATAGTAGCCGTATAGTTAAGACAGAGCAGCATGAAATTACCACTACCCCTATGTCTTTTGTCGAACAAGGCGACGATGAATTACAAAATTAAATATTCTGATGAGGCATGGACAATACCGTTAATATAATATTATCAATACTGAGAAAATAACGCTATAAATAAATAATAAATAAATATTTTTAAACTCACACCTATCATCTAGCCCAAAGTAAGTAGCTTAAGCACTTGTGTTATGGATACTAGATGACGGACATATTTTTAATATAATTATGTATATAAATGTTGAAAATATACTACATAAACATATACACAACCATGACTCGGGAACAAATATTTATGTGTATCACAAAAGGCCCTACCAGGATTCGAACCCGGGACCTCTTGGCCAATACCCAGCCAATCTGAGCATTCGTCCAAGCCGGCCGTCAAATCAAAGATGACAATAGGCTCGTACTTAATTAAATTAATAATACAATTCACTAAATATGGTAAGCCTCTGCCTATCGGGCAAGATAACTACAGTGTATAGTTTTTTATTATACTGGATGAGACAAGAATGGTAATAATCAACCTGTAAATCTTTTCTTTATATCCAAACAAACAATGCCATATGGTGACGGCAGAGCAGAATACAATTGTCACCACCACCATCTCAATCGTGGATGTTGTACAAGGCGACTAAGGGTGAGACAGAAATAAGTGCATCGTTCTTCTTATGCCACCTACCAATATACTGCGATTTCCGTACCCGATAAATGGCAACAGGTTCGCCACCTATCATATGATGCCGAAACGTGATTGTTAATTCACCTCTGCCTACCCCTTCCGGGCAATAAGCGTGATGTATGTATGTGTACGAACAAACAAAAATTTCTCAATAAACTCATAATAATTAGTTATAGCCGTTGATCTAACAGCAATTGGTATAAGAAGTAGTTGTTTTGTGCAAACATAATGGTACAAAACTAGTCTACCAATGGAGTGGTGCAGAACTCGCTCAATCGTGCAGTCGCTTTTCTTTCTCAACCTAGTAAGTTTATTCTGTACTGTTTTGGTAATGTAAACTACAAAAAACTATAACATTTCAAATTATTAGCACGGAATCTTACCGCCAAGTTCAATAAAAGATTTTAAAAAAAATATGAACTTATAGCAGCTATAGATCAAAACTTGTATATTTTGTTTAAAAAGTAAATAAATAAAGTAGTTTTTTGAGAGATTGACAAATTTGAGCGATGATTTATGTCTTTTTTTGGGGTAAAATTTACACAGAAAATGGTAACATTATTTATGAGTCGGCTGCTCAGCTGTCAGTTTCGATCTAGAGTGCGGTCCAAATAAGTCAGCGCGTGGTCAAAATTGGAACTAAAATTTCGTCTTCTATTTTGTTTGTCTAGGACTAAAGTTATGTTCGGTCTAGGAGTGTCAATGTTAGCGAGCAGCGCCACCCCTCGCGCGTGGACTTATCTGGACCGCACTCTAAGCTGTCAGACTGTCAGTGTCATTGCTGTCACTCTATGTTCACGACTATCGTTTAATTAGATAGACTAGTTTTTGAAATATACATTAACATTAAAACCCAACAATTTATCTAGAAAACATTTATTATATTGATACATAAAATTAAATTTAAATATTCAATATAAAAAAATAAATGAATGTAACGAAATTAAATTCCTGGGAATAATTTTAGATGATTAATATTATAATTCCTTTTTGGTAACAGTGAAAATTAAACGGTGAAAAGTTGTTTGTCGTAAACGAAACAGTAGTGTCAGTATGACAGTTGACATTTGTAACCAAACCAAATTGTCATTTGTAATTTTATATTTTTAATGTCAATTTTGTCATTCCGCCAATGAACTTTGTTTTGAATTGAAACTATACAAGTACTGCGAAAGGATCATACTCGAACATTATGAATAATACATTTTTAATTAAACATTTCTCTTGAAACGTAAGAGAAAAAGTTTTGTGTAAATAAATAGCTTACCCATAACTAAGTGTAAGAGTGCAGAGTGCTAAACTACAGTTTATAAAATGAATAGTGCCGGCAGCGAATTGGAAGAACTAAGACCAAAAAGAATCGGTTTCAGGGTAAGTATAAATAAAACACGAAAAAGATTACCGAAGACGTTACATTGGCCAAATAATGTTTGATTTGCTTTTTTTTCACATCATGATTTCTATATTTTGATTCCTATATTTTCTGTCAATAGTTAATATAAAAATACAGACTTAATACAAGTTTATCATTAAGTAAGTTTTTCCTAACAATCCAAAACTATTTTAAGTCTATATTAAACCCGAAAAATCACACAATGTAATATTAATTTTTCACTATTTTTATCATAAAACTATAACACCTAGAACCTATTATAATCAAAGCCTTTAATGTCCCGACTGCTGGAACACCGGCATCTCCTCTAGGTCAAAGAGTTTAGGGGAATGGACCCACCACTCTGGCCTTATGCAAGTAAATGGCAGTTTGGTGTATACCAACAATTGTAGATGCAGTGACTCATAAAGACAAGGCAAATTAATTAAATGAAATGTCCAATTATTTTAAAAGGAAGGGGATTATTAATTTTTTTGAGGTTAAGCTTGTAATTCATTATTTAGAAACTCCAATGATTAATACTTCTCAACTGAACACACCTCGCGCAGATAAAAATAGATAAACTCAATGGCAGTGATAACTGACTTGTCTGAACCTTTTGTAGTAAAAAATTAGGTTTCTATACAACACATTCAGTTTCAGAGTTTAATTTTACTTGGCTTTTAGAAACATGAATAAAATTAATGTATATTTATTGATTGGCAATGACCAAGTCCTGTATGAATAATCATGATATATATAGACCTTAATAATATAGTAAAAATAATTTCGTAACCAATTGATATTTCTGCCGCAATCTATACAATATATATTGTACATTTAAAATAGGGATTGATGTTCCACAAACCCAATCGCACTTCCACAACAATCTCTAGAGACTGGCGACATGCGTCCAGGTGGAGCAAATTACGCTCCAATTCTTTGGCAATTTTGAGTATAT
Source organism: Cataclysta lemnata (assembly GCA_963931975.1). Taxonomy (NCBI): domain Eukaryota; kingdom Metazoa; phylum Arthropoda; class Insecta; order Lepidoptera; family Crambidae; genus Cataclysta; species Cataclysta lemnata. The sequence goes on along the minus strand of OZ008362.1, from coordinate 649,165 downwards.
TAATGGTAGCATTCTACAAGATTTTAATAGAGAGCAATGCATAACGAAATGCGTCTCACTTGTGCGTATTTCTTAACAGGGTTTAGCTTAGCACTGGAACACAACAATTCACTACATAGTGCTATTGAACTACAGTCTTCTGGAATAGACTTCCTCAAAAGGCAATCCCTCCATATGATTGGAAAACTCGTAGTGTCCTATTCTACTCTTCATAAATATATATTTTTTTTATTGTAAAAGAGGTATCTTGTCAGTAGATTTTTATTCTTAATAAGTACTTTGTTCCAAAACTTGGATCTAAAATACATGAAGATTTCAGAGAGAAGTATGTATGTAAGGATCGTAGCAAGTGGAATGAAGTGATCTCTGCCTGTAGGAGAAAGGCGTGACCTATGTATGTATGTAAATTGGACAACGCATGCTGGCCTGGGAGTGATAAAATTATGTAGAATGTGCCAACCCCAACTCATCCCATGGGTGTCATAAAAGACAGACTGGGAACAGGGCAGGGAGAAGCAGAAGAAATTGGACAACCCACGGTCCTCAATACTCGTCCCGCCTCGCCGACCCGAAGCACCTTCAGGGTTGCCAACTGGACACACATTGCAGTCAAGCAGAGCGTAAACATATCGCGTGTTTTTAAAACGAAATGGCTACAATGCTTGATACTATTCATTAGGGCTTGCACACAATGATGTAGGTAGTTATGCATGAGAAAATTTTAACATGCTTGCTTAAGGAAGTACCTAAGTATTGAATGAAAATCATCATCTTCACCAGCCCTTTAATGTCCCCACTGCTGGGACACGAGCCTTCCCTATGAATTGAAGAATATCTGCGGGGGGTTGGGACATAACCTACGACGCTGGCCCAGTGCGGGTTGATGGGTATTAATGACTGCAGATGCAGCCGAGATCAACGTCTTAACGTGCCTTCCGGAGCACGGAGGAACTCGAGATAATAAAATTTTGGTCACCCATCCAATGACCGGCCTTAGCGAACATTGCTTAATTTACGCAATCGCATGCCAAGCGCGCTATGCTACTGCTCCTCCCTAAAAATCTTATGTGTTTGAAAAAAGCGAAGTGACGGCAGAGCAGAATACAGCTGTCACCACCCTCATCTCTCCTTCAGGTGTCTATGTAGCCCCGAAGGGGTAGGCAGAGGTGAATTAACACCTACGTTCAGCGAATTATGTTAGGTCCCATGTAATTATGCCATCTATCGGGTACGTAGATCGCAGTATATTGCTAGGTAGTAGGTATAAGAGGAACGCTGCTGCCCATTGCTCATGGCTTTTAGATGTTTGGCGATCGATATTTTATTTTAATTAAACATACCTACCTATACCAGTATTATTAACTGAAGAATTCATTACCTATTACAAGTGCTTACGAAGGGTGTTATCTGATGCAACACACAACAGTACTACTCAAGATTTAATTGCTTTGCACATTCGTAAATTGCATTGTTCAAATTGTTCATGTGTAAAAGTAGAATAAAAAACCCGCCTGTCCGTTCATGTGTGAAATGATTAGAAATATTTGGTCATGCGTTTCCTTAGTTATGACGGCCGGCTACATGGCACGCCTGAGCCGAGGTCCGCGCCTTTAGAGGCATCCTCAGGCCTGCCGATCCAATTTCCGACTCGGGCGCCCTGTGAGGCTCTCCGCGGCAGTATATAAATAAATATTTTTTACACTCACACCTATCATCTAGCCCAAAGTAAGAAGCCTAAGCACTTGTGTTATGGATACTAGATGACGGACATATTTTTAATATAATTATGTATATAAATGTTGAAAATATACTACATAAACATATACACAACCATGACTCGGGAACAAACATTTGTGATCATCACAAAGTTTGCCCCTACCGGGATTCGAACCCGGGACCTCTTGGCCAATACCCAGCGATCTGAGCATCCGACTAAGGCGGCCGTCAAATCGTCTGTATATCTCCCCCGGGAGATGCCGTCCGCCCCAGGGAGTGCTCGACTGCAAGGCTTGAGGACAAGGTCTTCGTCTTCCCCAAAAAACCCGGTATATGCTCTAAAGGCTTCTCGGCCAACAGCCTAGGTCTTTCAATAAAAAAAAATGGTAGAATGGGCAGAGGAGTTGGCTTCCGGCTAAAAGCGAACCTGGTAGCTTTCTCGGCTACATGGTCCGCGGCCCTGCTTGGCTCCTAGCTGGGCTTTGCCCCGGGTTCGATCCCCAAGGTAGTACAAGTTTGTACTCGGTTTGAATGGTGGTAGATATTTTTTTTTTCTAGTCCGGCTGGCTAGCTGCCACTCTTCTCCCTCTCTTCTACCCAGTCTATGTGGGGTCGGCGCAGTATGTTTCCTCTTCCATTCATATCGGTCAGACGTCATCAAGTACATCCACTCCCTTTTGATTCATGTCATCTATCACACCGGAAAGGTGCTCGTGATGAATGAATATATAGAAAAGAGACGGAACGGACCATGTCGAGAGAACAATGAACGGAGAGAGTGATTAGAATGACAACATTACAATTCATACCGCTCAAAGTTTTGGCTTAGGTTTTACAGCCTCACCCTCTTTGGGTATGCTGTTGTTGGTGGCTTGCACTCCACCATTCGGGTGCCCCAAGGTGCTAATTGGTCTACACCGGGCAATCTCTCTTAGTCGACTTTTACTACACCCATGGGATGGTTCGGGGCTGGCCAATTCGACGTAATTTATTGGCTCCCACGCCAGCATAAAAGACTACCAATGCTAGCCTGCTAGCTGGCTAGCTAACACCATCATATCAAAAATCTGTCGCCATAATAATAATGTTAACAGCATTATAATGTTCCGACAGTTCGTGCTAAGATAGACAGCCCTTCTGTGGTTGATAAATTGCTGCAGTCTTCCATAAAAAACTTGCCAACCTTACATATGTAATTATTATGATCGAAAACGTTTAAATTTCCAATGAAATTCGAAATTTTTGAATATTTGATTTTGAGGGTACTCGTCGCCAGTTAGTATGTTCGCAGCAATGAAACAACAGTTCTTAGCAGAGGTCCGTTTATTACTGTTGGCGAAGCGTTCGTTCACAGAGATGCTTGCGCGACACACGCACATACACCATAGGATTACAGGTGAAGCTCGATTCCATCTTCGGCCCTTATCCTCACTTATCATCAGGCGAGATAAAGGCCAAGAGATCCACTGTTTAGCATTAAAAAAATATTGTGACTGCTTACTACTGAATTACTTAATCTTTGTTTGTATATACATAGTTGTCAGTAAACTCTTGTAAACACTCTGGTCTGACGGAAATTTATAGTTTTATTACCAAATGAGTTCCTTTTTTATTGCCCTGCAGATATAGAATTATTTGTTTCCTTATTAACTTACATAGTTCCTTGATTAGTTCATTGATCAGATTGTATCGCCAATTATCTTAGGTTCCATGTAATAGGGAGCGAGCCTATTGCCATCTATCGGACTCGAAAATCGCAGTACACTCGTATACTGCTAGGTGGAATCAGAGGAACGCTACTGGCCATACTTATCGCTGTCTTTACCCTGTGACACACCCTCGGGAAAGATGTGCGTGATGACAATTGTATTCTGGTCTGCCGTCACCACACGGTAAGCTAATACGTAGAACTATTTTTAACTACATATATGTATATCATAACTTTCTCCCCTTTTGGGCTAGGCAGAGATCTCTTCTTTCCACTTGCTACGATCCTTACACTTCTTTCTTCATGCATGCCCGTTGGTTTCAGGTACTCTTGACCTGGCTGAGTTTAAATTTGATTATGAAAGATCCGCCTAGGCTTTCTCTTCTCATTTCTCCGTTCGCTTCCGCAATAGAAATCCTTTTTGTCTTTCTCTTTTATTCATTCTTTCTTGTCGCTATATGTAGTGACTAAATTATTAATAAGATTCATCTGATATTTAATAAGTAAGTATGTGAGGCAGTGGTGTACAACTCAAGGTACAATAATTCATGAGAAAATAACAACTTGCTAGGTAATTTATGAGGAGCAATAAAGATGGATTACCCCTATCTTTGATTGAAGCATTTTCGACACAAAATAGCGCAGTTCGTGTGTGTAGCTCGCGTGTGACAGTATTTGTGACGGTTTCGAAGAGGAGGATAGTCAATTGTCACACAACAAGGTTCCGCAAAATGGTTGGTAGTGTCCGTTACATTTTGTTTACGGTCGGATATCATGCATGGGGCGTTAAATTTTCTGCTTTAGTTCTTTCTTTTACGTCTTAACTTATCTAAATTGTTGTTTTACTAAGACGTTAGAAGAACACAAGTTTAAGGAGTTTACCTTTAATGGCCAAAGCTGTACTGGTCATTCGATGAGTGACCAAAAATATATTACCTCGAGATCCTCCGTGCTTCCGAAGGCACGTTAAGCTGTGGGTTATTTAAGCCCAATTCTCCCTATATTCTTCCGTTCCTATATGGAAGACCTGTGCCCTAGCGGGGACATTCATAGGGTTAGTGATGAGGATATGTTCATGGTCAATTTAAGTCTTGCTGTGTTTGCCTATACATACATACATACATAAATCACGCCTATATCCCCGAAGGGGTAGGCAGAGGTGAACTAGCACCCACGTTTCGCTAATTATGTTAGGTCCCATGTAATAGGTGGCGAGCCTATTGCCATTTATCGGGCACTAAAGTCGCAGTACATTGCTATTGCTAGGTGGTATAAGAGGAACGCTGCTGCCCATTCCTCATCGTTAATTTATCCTTAGTCGCCTTGTACGACACCCACGGGAGAGATTTGGGGTGGTGACAATTGTATTCTACTCTGCCGTCACCACACGGCAGTTGCCTATACATCATGATGCTTTAATTTTTATTTCATAACAATGATGATGTATCTCTTTGCTGGCCTGGGAGCGAACAAATAACGTAGAATAGGCCAGCCCCGACTCATCCCATTGGTAAAAGTCGACTAAGGGCGATTGCCCGGTGTAGACCAATAAGCACCTTGGGGCACCCGAATGGTGGAGGGCAAACCACCAACAACAACATACCCAAAGAGGGTTAGTGTCAGGCAGGCAGTCGGCTGTAAAACCTAAGCCAAAACTTTGAGCACTATGGATTGGAATGTTGTCATTCCAATCACTCTCCGTTCATTGGTCTCTCGACATGGTCCGTTCCGTCTCTTTTCTATACATTCATTCATCACTACGGTGTCACCTTTACGGTGTGATGGATGATTTGAATCAAAAGGGAGTGGATGGCTTGATGACATCTGATCGATATAAATGGAAGAAGAAACAAACTGCGCCGACCCCAGATAGACTGGGAACAGGGCAGGGAGAAGAAGAACAATGATGATATAAAAATGTTGACAGACCGATAGACTGACAGATAAATGATTAAATATCGAGTTTGAATTTGAGATTGACTGTAACTGACTTACTATTTTCTGTGTTTCGCAGATCAATCAAGTGGACAATGGAGTGTCAGTGGAGGAGCCGCAAACAGATGACGATCGGGATGAGAAACCCTGGCAGCGGGTTAGTATATTAATTAATATATAATGACGGCCGCCTTGGTCGAATGCTCACATTGCTGGGTATTGGCCAAGAGGTCCCGGGTTCGAATCCTGGTAGGTGCAAACTTTGTGATGACCACAAATGTTTGTTTCCGAGTCATGGTTGTGTATATGTTTATGTAGTATATTTTTAACATTTATATACATAATTATATTAAAAATATGTCCGTCATCTAGTATCCATAACACAAGAGCTTAGGCTACTTACTTTGGGCTAGATGATAGGTGTGAGTGTAAAAAAAATATATAAATAATAAATACATATTTCTTCCACTCACACGTATCATCTAGCCCAACAAAGTAAAGTAGTAGAAGCAAATAATCCTATCCATGACTCGGGAAAAAATGTGAAAAAATGTTCATCACAAAATTTGCCCCTACCAGGATTCGAACCGGGGACCTCTTGGCCAATAGCTGTCTATTCGACCAAGCTGGCCCTCATAAGTCTTACGCCTTAGTTTAAAGGAAAATTTGGGAAATGCGTTATGGAGGAAGTCGTATCCTCCCATTTTTGCTTAAATCTTAAGTCTTGCCTAGATTAAAATTATTATCACCGAGAAAAACATACCTGTGGAACATTCTATGTTCTCCTCCTTTTTCAAAGTCAGTTAAAAAGAAGAGATACGTAATTATGTATCTTTCGGAGACGAAGACATGGATAGGTACCTACATACATAGATATGTTTTATGAGCATATGAGCGCATCATTGAATGGGCTTAGGTTGAATGTAAAGCGATAGCATTTATGAAAAATATGTTACGTTATCATATAAACGCAACATATGATACGCTGCAAGTCAAGTCATAATGAAGTGTGTGTGAAGTATTACTATGCAAAATTATGTAACCGCATAACTTTAGCGTTGCAGCGCATCACTATACAGCGTGTTCTTTTTCGATTACCTCAATTAAATTAATATTCTTTTTATTAAAAGGTAAATAAACTATTTGTCTAAGGGCCTGTTTCACAATCGAGAAGTAAATTAATTCTCAGATCATTTGACAGTTGTAATATGAAATAATATGTTAATTGAACTGCCAAGTAAACTGCTTCGAACTTACTTGTCGATTGTGAAACAGGCCCCAAGAAAAATATACATATTTTGGGCATCGCCGTGATGCATATTTCGGGAGATAATGTATTATAACGCTTTTGCATTATCTCCCGAAATATTTAAATATAGCTATTTCCTCTACTAGTTCGGCGAAATAAATGAGTTAAATGAAGTTTCTGATATGATATTAACTAATCCTGAAAATATGTGTATTATGAATATTATGTTTTGGATTATGTATGTATGTATTTTTGTGTTCTCTAATGAGCTTCGTGTACTAATGTACTAAACAAACTATCTCCCTTGTCAACTTGACCTTTTACTTATCCGTGTAACTAACCTACTGTCGCACGTACAGACGTCAATTAACTTTAATGAGTACTTAATGTCAAAAAGTTTCATTCAAATCTAGACCTTTTAAATTGTAATTTTTTGATATTACGTCTTTGAGTGCGGCAGTAAATCTATTTTGCTTCAGTCTCGTACTTTTGAATAACTTATGTAAATTAAATTGTTTTTGCTAATCTTTATTATTTTACTAAATATTAAATGGTACTCTTGAAACTTTAAACCGTTACTCTTGAATCTTTAATAACTTAAGTGGTTAAAAAACCGTTAACGGGCTACAATACATCGGCGCATACATACAATTCATTTATATTATTTTCCCGTGAAAATAAAATAATATAATATAATCATAATTAAGTTTCCACACATAAAACTCATAAACATATAAAATAATTACACATTATGTTTCATACATGGTGTTAACAAGCAGATAATTTATAAAACAGTGCTATCAAAAATTCAAAATTTTTATAAAAATTTCAAAATAAATTTTATAATTTCGCCTTGTTGAAACATCCTGTATATTGGTGTCACTAATATGCTTATTATTTATATTTTGCAATTTTCTAGGTATTTTTTGAGATCACTAAGAAAGGTCTGCACTTATACGAACCAGTGAAATCAGTGAGTAATATTTAAAATACGCGGTGTGTTCATGGGGATATTTTATGGCATCGTATTTTTGTGTTGGCATTGACCTTGTCTAGGGAGTACTGTGGTTTGCACCAACTGTTGTGTCCTGTCTTATGTGCACTGTTTTTTTTATAAAACACCCAACACTGCAAAGGCCAAAAAGCGTTAACTGAACAAAATAAACTTCGGAAAAAATTTGTGTTTTGTGGTGTTAACTAATTTTTTCCTAAAGTCGCTTAGTACATTGACATAGAATTGAGACAAGTAATATTTTTAATGGATTTTCTTTTTACTTTTTAAAAGATTTTCCGCTAATTTAAATGATCTTATCTCATCCGATATATAATTTAATAAAATTATCAGGTATCCGGTATACACTAATAAAATATTAATATAAATTGTTAATATTGACTTTAATGTGATATCAGATTTTATTAATTTGTAATTTTTATTTCCAAGATTGACATTTTAAAATAAGTACAGTCAACGGCACTTCAGACTACCCAAAACTGTCAAATTTCTTTAATCGATTGTCAACCTTAACTTGGTAATAATAGAGTACAAAATCGATTGAGAAATTTTGCCATTTTGTGGTGGTCTGAAGTGCTGTTGACTGTACAAAGATTTTGGTGCTTAGAAAAAGAATTTCGAAAAATTATCATCTTGAGGCGGGAAAGATCATAATTTTTCGAAATTCTTTTTCTTACCACCAAAATCTTTAGTACAAAGATTTTAGTGGATTATTTATATAAAGTTAAAAATTATAATCGAATAATTTAAAAATAATTTGTTATGGATGTGACATTAATTGTAAAATAGACTTTGTTTATTGTATGTCCATTAATTGAATTTCAAATATTTGACATAGGTTTATGACATTGTTTTTTATTATTATTACTCTATTATTTACTTTTGACATTTCATTGGAAAAAATTCACAATGCCTTGAAAAGGTAAATTTGTACAACTTATTTTTATCTTACCTACTTTGTGCTGTACCAAATTGTGCAAATTATTAGTGAATAAATGAATATGAATAAAAAAAAATGGATTTTTAACCGCCTCTGTGGTCTAATGGTTCGCCCACCGGAATTAAGAAAATGAAAATGAAAATCTGTCGCCATAATAATAATGTTAACAGCAGTATTAAATGTGTTCCGACAATTTGTGATAAGATAGGCAGCCCCTCTGTGGTTGAGGGTTCCAGGTGAAGCTCGATTCCATCTTCGGCCCTCATCGTCACTTACCATCAGGTGAGATGAAGGGCAAGAGCCTCCATGTCTAGCATAAAAAAACCTCATAAGTGACAATCGGTGTAATTATTCTTAAGTAAGGTTACTTACCAGTCTGCACATCTTGGCTTTTGTTAATTGTACTGTTACCTATGGTTGTGGTTTATGTTCAATTAGCGGTCGTGGGAATGGGATCGCGATATCCAGGTATTTCTCTCCATTGTGTCATCAGACGCACTGTCCGCGTTATGGTGGCACTGCATTGGGGACGATGGACAATTTTATTGCGACTTTATCCACCGGATACAGAAAAGCTACTCAAATTTTGAGCGCTGCTTATAAAGTTAAGTGGACAATATCTGTCAGAATTTGTTTGGAAAAACGTCAATTTTGATGTTACTCAAATAATGCTTTCTTATATTTGCACGAGCAAATAATGCTTTCTTACATTTGAAATAAAACAACTTTTACGGATAAGACTCAAATGTTAAGCAGGACTCTAACTTTGAATAGCGTTTCTGTATTCGGGGGTATATTTGGTCAGAGGTCAGGGTTATCTTTTGTAGGGTTCCATAAAACCCACAGATACAGCTATCAATTTTTCATATATCTGTGATAAAACCCTAGCACTTAAATTATAATAATAATGAAATTACACTTTATTGCACGCACAAGAAAAATAACATTAAAAAATTCGTTCCCGGTGCACCTTCCAACAAATTAACTACTGCGATTAAAGTTCCCGGTGAATGGCAATAGGCTATCTTACTTAGTCGCCTTACATGGGACCTGAAATGAGCTGGCGAAACGTGGGTTAACACCTACTGCCTACCCCTGAGGGGAAAGAGGCGTGATTTGTGTATTATGTAGTTTTAACTTTTAATTAAAACCAAGAGCTCAGTGTAGCTGTGACTCGATCCAGATACGTGTCATACATAAATCACGCCTATATCCCCGAACGGGTAGGCAGAGGTGAACTAACACCCACGTTTCGCCAACTATGTCAAGTCCCATGAAGTAGGTGGCGAGCCTATTGCCATATATCGGGCACAAAAGTGTCGCAGTACATTGCTAGGTGGTATAAGAGGACCGCTGCTGCCCATTCCTCATCACTGATTTATCCTTAGTCGCCTTGTACGACACCCACGGGAGAGATTTGTGTTGGTGACAATTGGATTCTACTCTGCCGTCACTACACGACGTTCAACAAATAGTTTTCCATGACGAATAAACAATTAGAAAAATAAAGGAAGTGACTAATACCTATAAAGTTACACTTCACTATTATTTACCTGTACAGTTTCTAATCGGAAACGAGATAGCGAGCTAAGCTAAGGTCGGCGATAATACGCGTGATAGCATATCGGATTTTAATAGAAGTTAACATGACGAATATACTGGTTTGACTTGTAATCATATTTTTCGGATTAAAAATAAATATGTTGTATCAACACGTGTCGTCTGGTGACGGCAGAGCAGAATACAGTTGTCACCACCCCCATCTCTCCCTCGGGTGTCGTACAAGGCGCCTAAAGCATCGTCCTAATAGAACGCGATTGCGCGAGTAAGGGCCGGTTTTTTGATCCATAGTTAACTCAGTTAAACACTGTTACTAATTGCTAAATATCAGACTGATATGTAACCGCTAGTAACAATTTTAGTTGCTAATGTTACTAATGGATTAATATCAGTCTGATATTGTTAGTAATTGTTAAATATCAGTGATATTTAAAGATAAATAACAAAGATTTTGGAGGCTTACAGGGACTTTCAGGGGCTTTCAGAGGCTTTCAGGGGCTTTCGGGGACTTCAGGCTTTCAAGTTTTGGTCATTGCTATTACATAACCAATCTATACTAATCTATTCGATTTTAATTTTAACATTATATAAATGTTAGAAAAATTAGTAGAAAGATTTTGGTGGTTAGAAAAAGAATTTCGAAAAATTATGGTCTTGAGGCGGGAATCAAGGTGTTTTGGGTGGCCGAGCGGTCAGGCAACTGCCCGGATAGCAGCGGACGCGGGTTCGATTCCCGCCTCAAGACCATAATTTTTCGAAATTCTTTTTCTAACCACCAAAATCTTTCAGTTAACTACGCATCAAAAAACCGGCCCTAAGCGATGCAACCATCGCGTGCACGACAAACGTTTGAGTCGCGCGGCCGCGTCCGTTATGCGATTGCCAGTTAGGACACCTATTCGAGTTCAATATGTTTGATCACGCCCATATCCCCGAAGGGGTACGCAGAGGTGAATCAACACCCATGCTTCGCCAATTATTTTAGGTCCCATTTATGTTACCTAACATAGCAATGGCAATAGGTGGCGAGCCTATTGCCATTTATCGGGAACGAAAGTCGCAGTAATTTTTTAGGTGGTAAAAAGAAACGTTGCTGCCCATTCCTCATCACTGTTTTTTAACCCTTAGTCGCCTTGTATGACACCCGCGGGAGAGATTTGGGGCTAAAACGATAAACGATGGATATTGTAAATTAAAATACATGACTATGGTAAACTGTTTTTGATAAAAAATATCAGTCAGTTGAGTAATTAGGTAAAACCCCCTTTTTAAGAAGCCCGTTAGGTCCCACTGTTGGGCAAAGGATGGGTATACGGGACGTAGAACCCCGTAAGAAGTATTCATTCCAGGGCCCACAAATTTATTGAAGTTGAAGGCGCCATTTTGTATCCAAAATGTATGTTTGACTTCTAATGTTAAATGTAAACTTATTCCCCCTTATTATAAAACATGGACTAAAGTTAGTCATAGTTTAAAACTGATGTTGATGTCATTTTTATTTGCTTAATGAATGACAGAGTTAGCATCTATTTTAAACCATGACTTTAGTCCATGTTTTACATTAAGGGCATAAAGTGTACAACACACATATTTTTCGTTGATACTCTGGTTATGGGCCTTCTCTGTGGGTGAGGGCTCACACTTGGGATTCCTGTTACCTGTGGTGTTAAAACTGTACAAAGTCTGCTTTATGTGACGTTTTATATCTTTATAATAGACATGACTGGGACGACATCATTCCGCGTATAATCATCATCATCACCAGCCCTTTAATGGAAGATTGGGCATAACCCACCACGCTGGCCCAGTGCGGGTTGGTGGGTATTAACGACTGCATATGCAGCCGGGACCATCGGCTTAACGTGTCTTCCGAAGCACGGAGGAACTCGAGATAATAAAATTTGGTCACCCATCCAACGACCAGCCTTAGCGGCCACTGCTTAGTTTACGCAATCGCAGGCCAAGCGCGCTATGCAACTGCGCTAGCGAGCTCCTTCTGCAGTTGAGTGCAACATGTGTTATTTTGAAAAGGTGATTTTGTGTATAAATATTCTCTTCTTACCAATTGTCTGTTCTAGGTGCCCAGCATATTTATAATACTCCTGCTGGGATATTACTGCATGCTCGCCTACTGGACACAATTGATCGAAGACCAAATGCCCAATGTCGTCGCCAGTGCTGAGGTACCATCTAATGTAAGTATCTATAAATATACATACATACATAAATCACGCCTATATCCCCGAAGGGGTAGGCAGAGGTGAACTAGCACCCACGTTACGCCAGTTATGTTAGGTCCCATGTAATAGGTGGCGAGCCTATTGCCATTTATCGGGCACAAAAGTCGCAGTAGGTAATAGCTAGATGATATACGAGGAACGCTGCTGCCCATTCCTCATCACTGATTTATCCTTAGTCGCCTTGTACGACACCCACGGGAGAGATTTGGGGTGGTGACAATTGTATTCTACTCTGCCGTCACCACACGGCTGCTCTATAAATATACATACATAGATTATAGTACTAAAGTCTATTTTTTTATGGACTAGTGATTCTTTGCACCGCCTACTAAACCTCATTTAAAAATTTTAATTTTGGTATGTATTTAGCCGTGTGCAGAATAAAATACAATTGTCACTCACCACCCCAAATCTCTTCCGTGGGTGTCGTACAAGGCGACTAAGAATAAACAGTGATTAGGAATCGGCAGCAGCGTTCCTCTTATACCACCTAGCAATGTACCTACTGCGACTTTTGTGCCCGTTAAATGGTAAATCGCCACTTATTACACGGGACCTAACATAATTGGCGAGACGTGGGCGCTAATTCACCTCAGCCAACCCCTCTGGGATATAGGCGTGATTTATGGATGTATGAATGATTAACGTCTTGGTTGACCGAGTGGTTTAGGCACCTGCCCAGATTGCAGTTAGATTCCCGCATCATGACTGTAATTTTTCGAACTTTTTCAAACTACAATATTCTTTGTACTAATTTTTTTAACATTTATACTAGGTGTAACAGAAATGTGCAGTAATATTTAAAACTGAACAACATTTACTACGGGACCAAAATCGAAATCAAAAAAAATCACAGCTTAGTATGCGGATACTAAGCTGAGAACCAGCTGACATCAATTTGTATGGGGAAGTGTTTATTTTTTGAGATATTATTGTTGGTCTCATAGTCAAAGTTGTTCATTTTGATGGCCTGAATAAACCCTTTAAATGTTACTGCACATTTCTTTTACACCTTGTATAATGTTCAAATTAAAATCGAAATAGTAATTCCACTTCTCACGTTCTTCCCCCGCAGTCTTGGGACGTGTTCAGCGAAGAATCGGCCCGGCAGTACCTGAACGTTATAATAGGGGACCAACCAAGGGTGTCCGGCACCCCCTACCACCTTCAGAAGACTGAAGAGCTGTACGCGCTGGTCAACAACATAGCCTCCCAAGCCTCCACACCTGTTGTCACCGATTGGCAGATAGCATCTAGTAAGTCTATACTTAAAAGTGAAGAAAAACTAGTTAATCTACAGTCTGTTTCATCTAACTTGTTCTATTTGGTAAACAGTCTTGGCACACCTTTTTATTGAACAAGCAAATTAAAAGGGTGATTGATTTTTTTTTTAAAGTTGTGCCAAGATTTAAACGAAATAGGAGAAAACAACTTTTACGGATAAGACTCGCGTATAATTTGGTGTTTGGCATGTTAATTATTTAACCCGACGTTTCGATCACTTTACAGTGGCCGTGGTCACGGGGGGACTAAAGATGACAGGTGTCCTCACAATCAAGTAATGGTTGACTACCGTCATAATATTTGATATGAGTAAGATGACGAAGTAACTTTTTGCTTGCATGTTGTAAGATCTTGGCGCTCCCATAAATGTCCGGTTTTGGTGATATTTTGACACATGGTGGGATGGGACCATGATCACGACATCTCTTTTAAGAAAACTAAGGATGTTACTTTTCCTGCGCGCTTCGTTTTATTTTTGGGATTTATGGGAGCGCCAAGATCTTACAACATGCAAGCAAAAAGTTCCCCGTGACCACGGCCACTGTAAAGTGATCGAAACGTCGGGTTAAATAATTAACATGCCAAACACCAAATTATACGCGAGTCTTATCCGTAAAAGTTGTTTTATTTCAAATGTGTAGTGCTCGTGCAAATATAAGAAAACATTACAAATAGGACAAGTCAGATGGAACAGACTATAGTAATGGATTATTACCTGCTACCGGGTTTGAAGTAACAAAGGTTTAACCGCCTTCGTGGCCCACCGGAATAAGGATCCAGAGGCCTAGCGTTCGATCCCCAGGGCGGTACAAATTTGTACTCGGTTTGGTTTGTGGTAGGACTTTTACCAAGTCCGCCTGGCTGGCTGCCACCATCTTATCAAAATCTGTCGCCATAATAATAATGTTGACAGCACTATTGTGTGGTAAGATAGCCGGCCCCTCTGTGGTTGAGGGTTCCAGGTGAAGCTCAATTTCATCTTTGGCCTTTATTGTCACTTACCATCAGGTGAATGTTTCCTCCGCCATTCGTATCGGTCAGACGTCATCAAGCCATCTACTCCCTTCTGATTCATATCATCAATCACACCGGAAAGGTTCTAGTGATAAATGAATGTATAGAAACGTGATGGAAAGGAGTTGATTGGGACAACATTCCAATGCATACTACTCAAGGTTTTGGCTTAGGTTTTACAGCCGGCCGCCTGCCTGACACCAACCCTCTTTGGGCATGCTGTTGTTGATGGTTTGCCTTTCAACATTCGGGTCTTCTAAGGTGTGCACTGGTCAATCTCCTTTGGTCGACTTTTAAGACACCCCTGGGTTGAGTGGGGGCTGGCATTTTGCGCTCCCAGTTATACTTGTTTGCACACTGGGCAATCTCCCTTAGTCGACTTTTATGACACCCTTGGGTCGAGTCTGCTATGCTATGTTTGCGCTCCCAGCATGGAAGATCTGTCTGATTTCACCACATTCATATCATTCGCCATCCAGCTTAAAGGTACTGACAGACGTGATCATTACTAGCATGCTTATAAGTTGAGATGTTTGCACCCACTTTCTGTTGAGGTTGAGATGTTAACACCCACTTTTTATTTCTATTTCAGATGATTTCCTCATGAACCTCTACAACACGAAGTTCGTGAACTACTACAAGAACGTGTCGAATATCATCGCTGTGCTTGAAGGCGAGAGCGGGTTCCGAAGCGACGGAACCACCGGCCCTTCTCTGCTGGTGAACTGCCACTACGATTCTGTACCTTTTGCGTTAGGTAATAAGCTTTTTAATAATACATCCGTCTCAATATTTTTATCTCTGTCATATGTAATTTTCTTTCTTCTTTCATCAGTTTGCTTCACAGACCAACATTGCGAGCCATACATGACAACAACAACTGGCCTGATTAGGTCCGACTGAAACGGGTTTTAACGACCGAAACCGAACTTTCGGGCGGACACGTCCTATTTTATTTAATAATGTTATAATAACTCGTATAACACACTAAAATTTACTAGACCGAGCGTCCGACTGAAAGTTCAGTTTCGGTCGAGTTTCGGCAAAAAAATGGGTTTCGGTTTCGGCGGCAAACCGGCCGTAACTATTACGACCGAAACCGAAACTGGATTCGGGATTTCTCTCGCTGTGATCGATCATGATCATCGGGTTTATAACTAGGAAGTAATTTTATGTTTGTTATGGTTCTTTTGGCATAAGATGAGCTTTGAATTTGTGTGAGTGATCGCAAAAGTAGGGTTAGTGAAAAAAAAATATACTTAATTAAATATTTTAAAAGAAAATAATAAATATTTTTATTAGAAAGCAAGTTATTGAGTAGTTACGAAAGTATATAGGAACGGACATACACACAAATCGAACACTTAACCATCCTCCGGCTTCACTGCAGTCTGGTAAAACACTATTTATGTCCATAACTTATGAAAAAATATATACTAACTCTTCTACATCGGTCATTGAATCTTCACTATCTTCATCTTCACTCTCATCTGATGACACATCAGAGCCTGTGCGATGATGTAGCGCTCCGTAAAACCATCAATAGCGGCGTCGCGACCATCAAATGCTTTGTCTTCTTTTACTGCATGGTCACAATCATTGCTATTTATATATTTTCAATGGGATTATAAATTTCATTAACGTAGCTGCTAACGGTACAAAGGAAAGTGCGAGGCAGAGTATTGATAGTTGACGGACGCACCGCCCAGTTGACCTAGCATGGAGCGTGGACAAAATCTCTCTCCACCACTTGTCGGTGTCTTGTTTTGTGGGAGTTAGATCTCTTTTCCCCAAGGAGATTTTGTACACTTCTCGTGCTAGGGTGGCTGGCCACAACTCACTTTACACTATCCGAAGAAGAACTATAGAAGAACTATAGGTAGTTAAATACCTGAACACCTAATATTCAATTCACAAGAAGACTTTTGCTATTCAAATACACACCTCACCCATTTTTAAGGCGCAAACAATATTTTTTTCTTAAATGAGGGGTTGTTAAGTTGATTCTCAATATGTGAACATGTCTCGAAGACTGTATAGCAATGCGATTAAAAGAAATACACAGTGATATTAACGCTTCCTTATTTTTCCATCAAAAGAGTATCTTTGTAAGTTTCGCTTTCGGTCGTAAAAACCAGTTTCGGTCGGACACTAAAAATAGGAAATAGTTTAATAATAATAATAATTTTATTCTCTCATCACAAACTACACTGTAAATATTACATAATTACATATATGTCAATGATACCTTAAGTTTGTGTGAGACTGATGCCTAAGCTAGGTATAAAATACCTGTGTTACAGGTCACCAGGCTCCCACTATCTTGGGCCACTTAAAAATAACAATGAGGCGATGAGTAGACAAGTAAACAAACAATGATAATAATAAAGTATAACACCGGTTGTTAGTATACTAAAACTATATAATAAAAATAAAGACTTTGATGCATTGTGTGCATGGTCCGGCAGGTGCGTCGGACAATGCGGTGTTCTGCGCCGTGCTAGCCGAGTCACTGTCTCGCTTGTCGAAGCGGACTAGCAAGTTTAAGAACAACGTCATATTCCTCTTCAACGGCGCCGAGGAGAACACGCTACAGGTACCTAATCACATTATCATACATACATAAATCACGTCTATATCCCCGTAGGGGTAGGCAGAGGTGAACTAGCACCCACGTTTCGCCAATTATGTTAGGTCCCATGTAATGGGTGGCGAGCCTATTGCCGTTTTTCGGGCACAAAAATCGCAGTACATTGCTATTCCTAGGTGGTACAAGACGAACGCTGCTGCCCATTCCTCATCATTGATTTATCCTTAGTCGCCTTGTGCGACACTCACGGGAGAGATTTGGGGTGGTGACAATTGTATTCTACTCTGCCGTCACCACACATTATCATCACCGGCCCTTTATTGTCCTCACTGCTGGAGCACGAGCCTTCCCTATGGATCGAAGAATATAGGGAGATGCCGGGACCAACATCTTAACTTACCGTCCGAAGCACGGAGGAAATCGAGATAATTTTTTGGTCACCCATCCGATGACCAGCCTTAGCGGCGTTGCTTAGTTTACGCAATCGCAGGCCAAACGCGCAATGCCACTTCGCTAGCGAGCTCCTCACACAGATACTTAATCAATCGAAATAGTACATTTATTACCAATGGCGGTAAAACAAAAAATGCTTTTTTTTTTACCGCCTGAGGTAAGTACAAACTATGGTAAATTGTGACCACGAACGACTCATGCTCTTAAAATGTCACTTTACTTCCTGCATAGCAGTAGTAAAATTCCGCTTTAATCTCTAAGGATTAAAGTATTTTTTTTTTATTTTACTTTTTTTTAAGGTATTTTCGTTTGGTATCTACAACCTTTGAGCCATATCTTGACCTGACCCTTTTTGAATAGACTATTTCACAATCGACAAGTAAGTTCTGAGTAGCTTACTTCGCAGATCGTTTGACTGTTGTAATATGAAATATATGTCAAATGATCTGCCAAGTAAGCTATTCAGAACTAACCCGTCGATTATGAAACAGGCCCTTATAATCTTTCGGGGATCCTCAGTAGTGATTTACGTATGTGTTTCAGGGCAGCCACGCCTTCCTAGCGCACCCCTGGGCTAGGGGGGTGACCACCGTCATTAACTTGGACTCGGCCGGCATGAACGGGAAACCCTCAGTGTTCCAGGTAAGGCTCTTTCTCTGACAATATTATAAATAATGACCCCCTGACCAGATAGTGGGATTATCCGTACGCGTAGCGGGCAGCTTTCTAGTCAGGTGTGGCACAATATTAGCGCGATACTAAGGGCGATAAAACAAAGAACGTAGTTCTGTCACTCCCTGATCGTGAAGTGGGATTTTCTGTAAGCGTAGCGGGCGCAAAAGACCACTTTATGGTCAGGTGAGACATAATAATCATTTATTTAGTCATTAATAGTAGACTATTCGATTTTTATTTTAACATTATATAAATGTTAAAAAAAATTGTACAATGATTTTGGTAGTTAGAAAAAGAATTTAAAATCTTTGCATTAATAGTAGATTGTACAACAAGGGGTACAAAAAATGAGCCATTGTAGCACGAGACGATTTTATCCGATGGATAGTAAGTCGTGTGCTTTTTACCTAATATTTTATTTATTTATTTACAAACCATTACATACCCGAAAATATCAATATTAAGTTAAAACACAATCGAATTTGCAACCGATAACATTGTGCACAACATTCATATAAAAAATAAGAGTACACCATACAAAAAATGTTCCAAAGATATTCCTTAAAATCATTTTAAAAGGAGATGTTCCAACATGTGCGGACCCTGGCCCATATACTTGTACAGTTATTCAAAATGTAGGCAATTGTTCTTAAGTGTTAAATTCCTATTTTGAAGCGAATAATATTATAAAACTTTATATTTTCCCAATTATCTATTGTAATTTTCCAGGTGACCGACCCCAGGATGCTGCAAGCCTACAGCCGAGGCGCGTACCGGCCGAGCGCGCAGGGCATGGGCGAGTTCCTGTTCTCGTCCGGCATCATACCGAGCGACACCGACTTCAGGATCTTCAGGGAGTTCGCCGATATACAGGGTACATACATACTTACATAAACCACGCCTATATCCCCGAAGGGGTAGGCAGAGGTGAACTAGCACCCACGTTTCGCGAATGATGTTAGATCCCATGTAATAGGTGGCGAGCCTATTGCCATTTATCGGGCACAAAAGTCGCAGTACTATTGGTAGGTGTTATACGAGGAACGCTGCTGCCCATAGCTGATCACTAAATTAATCTTTAGTCGCCTTGTACGACACCCACTGGAGAGATTTGGGGTGGTGACAATATTTGTATGACGGCCGCCTTGGTCGAATGCTCAGATTGCTGGGTATTGGCCAAGAGGTCCCGGGTTCGAATCCTGGTAGGGGCAAACTTTGTGGTGACCACAAATGTTTGTTTCCGAGTCATGGTTGTTTATATGTATATTTTCAACATTTATATACATAAATATATTAAAAATATGTCCGTCATCTAGAATCCATAACACAAGTGCTTAGGCTACTTACTTTGGGCTAGATGATAGGTGTGAGTGTAAAAAAATATATTTATTTATTTTATTATTATTTATTTGTATTCTACTCTGCCGTCACCACGCGGCGTATACAGGGTGAGATCGAAATTTTCCTTTTACTTATGTCCACCATCTTATGTATCATGTTTCTGAACGTACTATGCTACTAGTAACCTGATAAAAATTACTACTGTCATGTCAGACCTGATGTCAGATTCAGAGAGCAAGTTGTTGATTCAAAGTGTTGGTGGTTTGATACCTAATTGTGTGGAAGTACAATTAAATAAGTTAAGCGACAATAACAAGAGTGTATTATTTCAAGGACACAATACGTACACCAAAAACCCCAATTGTTTATTTCATGAGATTCGGACTTGAGAAGAATTATTATCCGGCGTCGTTCGGATTTTATACATACATACTTAAGTGACGTCCCAGACAGAAGCGTTGTCTATTGCCATTCACCAGGAGCTCAATTCGCAGAGAAAGTTGAATTCTACTCTATCGTCACCACACGGCATATATGTATATATATATATATTTATATGTTATACATACATCACGCCTTTCTACCACAGGCAGAGTACACGAAACCGACTATTCATGAAGACTTTAATAAGATTGGATGAAATAAAAGAGGTATGTATGGATCGTAGCAAGTGGAAAGAAGTGATCTCTGTCTACCCCTGCGGGAGAAAGGCGTGATGTATCAATGTACAATACCCGACACATAATTGGACCTACACGCAGCGCAATAAAGCATTTTCAGGTATTAATTGAGGTTCTGTACGTAAGGACACCGGCTTTTGCGCGTTCAAAATTTAGTTTAGACTCTTTTTCCTTTAATTAATCCGTCATTTTGGTTCAACTTACGTGCCGGGAACTTTATGGCGTATTTAGTTATTTTATGTAATGTTTTGTTTTCCCAGGAATAGACATTGCGTTCACCAAGTGGGGGCATGTGTACCATACTAGGTACGACCACCCGGACCTCATAAAGGAAGGTGTCACCCAGAATGCGGGGGACACAGTACTCGCGTCTATTATCGCTGCCGCTGACATGGCCATAGACGAGAAGGTAGTGTAAATATTTAATCAATAAGAGCAATTATTCTCGATAGTTCATATTTTCTCCATTTTATTTGTCACTGATTTTTACACTTCAAATATCATGTCACATTTTAAATATCTATCAAAAATATATACAATCATAAAGGAGTTCTGAACAAGCAGGATTCGCTTTGTAACCTTTCTACGTGACTGAACCATGCGAGCATTCTTGTTATTATGTCTTACAAACTACACCTTTCTCTGATCACATTATGTAGTATGTTTCCTCTTCCATTCATGTCGGTCAGACGTCATCAAGCCGTCCATTTCCTTTTGGTTCATATCATCCGTCACACCGGAAAGGGGCTGGTGATGAATGAATATATAAAAAAGAGACAGAGCGAACTATGTTGAGAGACCGATGAACGGAGAGTGATTGAAATGACAACATGCCTGCCTGACACCGACCCTCTTTGGGTATGCTGTTGTTGGTGGTTCGCCCTCCACCATTCGGGTGCCTCAAGGTGATTATTGATCTATACCGGGCAATCTCCCTTAGGACACCGCAGACCGTGAGACTGTGATTAAGTTGGACGAATAAATCGCATATCGTATCAATAGTCATAGAAACGTATGTATGATTTAATCGCATGTGTGCTATGGCCCTTAGTCGACTTTTACGACACCCCTGGAACGAGTCAGGACTGGCCAATTCTATTTTTCGTTCCCAGGCCAGTGTAGAAAACCTTATACTATACAGGGTTATTTTTAAAACACCACAAAATGCCCATGACTAGATAGCTAACATCATAAACAACAAAGTTTGTTTATAACGTAATACATTGCGCAAAATAAATTTTTGCCGCTGCAAGTAGGTGTGTGTGTAGAGTTATTGACTTTTAGAGCGGTAAATTAAATTAGTATTTACTATTTGATTTTAATTTTAACATTATATAAATGTTAGAAAAATTAGTACAAAGATTTTAGTGGTTAGAAAAAGAATTTCGAAAAATTATGATCTTGAGGCGGGAATCGAACCCGCGTCCGCTGCTATCCGGGCAGGTGCCTGACCGCTCGGCCACCCAAGACACTAATTAACTTGCCGAAATTCTTCTAACCTTTTACACTTCACGTTGTAAGCCAACGGGTACCCTCGCAATGTAGAAATAAATTTCAAACATTCCAAAGCAGATATTTTTACAAATACCGTGCGTTCGGTTAAGCTTGGGTTTGCTTTATAAACTATTTGATTTTAATTTTAACATTATATAAATGTTAGAAAAATTAGTACAAAGATTTTAGTGGTTAGAAAAAGAATTTCGAAAAATTATGATCTTGAGGCGGGAATCGAACCCGCGTCCGCTGCTATCCGGGCAGGTGCCTGACCGCTCGGCCACCCAAGACACTAATTAACTTGCCGAAATTCTTCTAACCTTTTACACTTCACGTTGTAAGCCAACGGGTACCCTCGCAATGTAGAAATAAATTTCAAACATTCCAAAGCAGATATTTTTACAAATACCGTGCGTTCGGTTAAGCTTGGGTTTGCTTTATAAACTATTTGATTTTAATTTTAACATTATATAAATGTTAGAAAAATTAGTACAAAGATTTTAGTGGTTAGAAAAAGAATTTCGAAAAATTATGATCTTGAGGCGGGAATCGAACCCGCGTCCGCTGCTATCCGGGCAGGTGCCTGACCGCTCGGCCACCCAAGACACTAATTAACTTGCCAGTAGGTTAAAATTGGGGCACCTGGATCAAAAAAAGATCCAGGCACCCCAATTTTAATCTTTTATTTATTCATGTTTTCATGTATTCACTGTTCATCACTCGACTCTTTAGAGTAATGAAAAGTGAATAGTACACACCATGCGAGGTCGTTGACGACTACCTACTTAATCTAATTTATGTTATGTCTTACATATTTTCAGCACAATAATTATGTGAATAGATGAAAGGGTAAAGTCGGGTGGAAAAAATACCTTTTTTTATTCAAGTACTACAATTTTACCCCTTCATCTATTACTGTTAGTTATTCTTTTAACCAATTTTTAAACTATCATCTATTTACTTCTTATTATTCAACAGACGTCTTAATATACAATGAAAGGATTGAAAAAATAAAACAAAAAATAAACGTTCGAAATTTATTTATAATCAATTGCATTAGTTTTCGGTTAATCTTAGAAATTAAGTCTTTTGCACCCCTATACACTTCATCACTAAATGTATTTTCAACCACATGCTGAGCACAGATAGAAGCTGTACAGTTACAATCGATATTATTACATAAATCATCGATCTCAAATATTTGTAATCTTATTACTCTAGATCTTGAATTATTCTTACACGGTTTTTTTATGTACGAACACAAAATTTCATCTGCTCTTCTTTTCCGTCGAGTATTGTTATTGTCGACGTTGGTGGTGTGGATGCTGGAGCCACTGTTCGGACGTTCATCTATTTCGAAAGGTCTTTCCTGCTCGAGATAATTGAGAACATTTTGACGGATTGTTTGTTCTGCTGGTATTATTGGTGAGTAGCTTCTATTAAAAATTATATCATCAGATCCCTGAAACAACGACGTGAAAACAATTATAATTTCTTATTGAAATCGTACGCATTCTAAGAAATACAGAATGAATAATATTTAAATAAAAAACAACAATATAAATAGTGAGATCTTACCGGCATGTCTTTTCCCAGAATTTTGGGTATAAACAAACGAAACTTGTACGCAGTCAGAAATCGATTTCACAACTGTGATTTACCATTTTCGTGTGTCTTTTATATGTTACAAATATTATGCCTTTAAAGCTTAAAATTATGTGTTTTAATTATTTTATAACAACTTAACAGTAGTGTCAATGACATGTTACTTTCAAAGCGAGCCTTATTCCTTGGTAATAAAACATTATTTACTGGAGGCATTTTGGGATAGAAATATCTGCTTGTCTTAATGTTATTACGAAGTCATTCATTCATCGCAGGCTGGCCCCCAAATATGGCGAAGATGAACTTTGATCGCAATCTTTCTCTTACGCTGCATTTCGCTGTCATAGTGAAACCGATAAAGGCAGTACTTTATCTTCATGCAGTGATATTACATTCTTATTGTCTTGCACACACCTTGACAATGAATGAATGCTATGAGAAAGAAAATAAGGTTTACTTTTGCTTACTAACGTACCACACAACCAGAGTTAGATGTTTACCTACAGTGATATATCGACACCGATGCGGATATTAGTATACTGTTTATTTCGTTATTCTATGATTTTTCTACCACGTTGTATTTTTTCCGAATATGGAAAATGCGTACTTGAATCCTGTATATTTAAGCCGGGTTGAAGATGGAAAATGTCACAGTCTGATACAGCTACTAAGTCCCCGCAAACACACAGTTATCCAGAAGGAAAAAAAATGTAAGTAATTCATTTAATCTGACTTCTTATCTATTCCTTTTTTCATGTTGTATGTTTTCTGTCTATTCATGTTTTGATCTTTTCATTTGAATGTTATTATTTATTTTCAGGTCGAAACATACAACTGGTCATGATGCATCCGACTACTCAGAGGAAGAGATGAACGTGCCCGCACCTTCTACCTCAAAGAAATCGCACTCGCCACCTTCTGCACGCTCTTCTACATCGAAAAAGCGCAAGTCCCCAGCAATCGTACCTGCAACGCCGAGCAAGTATTCTAGTTACGATCTCTTCGGCACCGACAGCGAAGATGAAGTCGAACCCAGCAAGCATGGTAATAATACATCTAATATGTATTCATATCTTGTTATGAAATACCCTAAGGCATATAGTCGACAATTACATAAAACTAAAGTTGGAAAATACTATATAGAATTAAAGACATATCCGATAAATAAAGCAAATCAGAAGAATAAACGACTAGAGGCAGATATTGTAGTAAAAAATAGAACAGATTGTGATACAGAAGCTTGGTACCACCTTAAAAAGTTTATTGAAGTATCTCGACGCCAGATGAAGCAATGTACAATATTTTCTATATTGGAAGAAGATAGTCCATTGAAATAAGTTATTTTCATATAAACATATTTTCTTTTTCTTTCAAGATCAATCATCGAAGCACAAACATGAGAAGATATGCAAGACTTTGCCATCATCACATCGTAGCAGTGCTGAACATGAGCCCAAGAAAAAGAAGAATATTTACCCGCACACTTCCGAGCCACTTCCCACCAATACGCCTACACTCTGCCGAAAAACTTCTGCCAGCGATGTGTTCGGCACCGACAGCGACGATGAAGCATTCAACATACCAAAAACCGGTAAAAAGCAAGCAACGATTCATTCATATATTACTAAACGGGTTCCGCACGGTGTAGTACGACAGAGTAATGCGGGGAAAGAGGGATCGCACTATGTAGAGTTAAAGGTCTACAAATGCGATGAAATCAAGAATATACAACCGATGAATAGATGGCGTCATACCATTATAACTATAAAGAATAAGTCGGACGCTGGTACTGAGGCATGGGAGCACCTAACTAGCTTTATAAAAGCCACTCGTAAAGAGTTCAAGGATTGTCGGCCAGAAATTATTACCGGATATTCATAAAAACATTTTTATTTACTTTGAATTATGTGCCAGCCTCTTAATAATTTCATACTAATATTAATCATACCTAATAAAACTTATAATTATACCTATTCAAACAATTACTTCTTAATCATGTTTACTTTAATATTAATACAAGCATTTGCAAATTTATATCTAACATTGTTTTTTTTATTTATGTAACAGTTCCACTACAACCAGTACCGCTCCCACCACCAGCTGTTGAAGACAATACGTTAATCGAATGTGAAAAATGCCAAATATTAATATCACGAAATGAATACAGATACCATTTGAGAACTAATATACATAAATCGAACTGTTTATTGAAGACCGAATTTGATAATATCAATATTGTGACTAGCGCATTTAAGAAGCGCATAGTAACTTATCGCTTAAACCCAGCTCAGAAAGTCGAGTATCTCATAGCAGAATCGTTTCTGAGCGACAATAAAAAAGACATTACACATTTGATTAA
Source organism: Cataclysta lemnata (assembly GCA_963931975.1). NCBI lineage: Eukaryota > Metazoa > Arthropoda > Insecta > Lepidoptera > Crambidae > Cataclysta > Cataclysta lemnata. The sequence goes on along the minus strand of OZ008362.1, from coordinate 623,310 downwards.
CATGTCATTGAAAAAGCATACTTGCATTAAATTAAATTTTGAACTATTTTCTTATTTTACTTTACCAAAGTCGAATGAAATTCAACTAAAGTCGTTTATTACAAAATATGAAACTATTTATCAGTCGACAGATTTTGATGAAACATTTTCACGACTGTCAGATAATTTAATAACAAAATTGACTGAATTTCAGCACTGTGAATCTGGTTGGACTATCTTAAAAATTAGTCATATGGAAATTAATGTAAATAAATACTGCCCTCTGAGAGGTGGTACCTACATAGGTCTACCACCATCTATCAAACATTCGAAGAGTTGTATTAACATTCACAATACTGACAGTCACTGCTTCCTGTGGTCAATAATTGCCGCACTATACCCTGCTGAAAACAACGTAAGCAGAGTAAAGTCGTATCCACATTATTCATCAATATTTAATATAAAGGGAATGTCCTTTCCTCCCACAATGCTCGATATTAAACAATTTGAATCCAATAATCCGGATATAAGTATTAACGTGTATGGACTAGATAACAAATGTTGTGTGACTGGACCCTTATATTTAACTAAATGTCGTAAAATTGACCATATCAATCTCCTCTATTTCGAACGAGGTAATAAAGGGCACTATTGTTTAATAAAAAATCTTAATCGATTAGTGCGACGTCAAATAACAAATCATAAAGGTAAAATATACTTATGTGATGCCTGTTTACAGAACTTTTCTGATGAATCTAAGTACAGATCACATAAGTGTGATGGAGTTTTGTATGTTTTACCGAAAAAAGATTCTTATTTGAAGTTCAATCATTATGAAAGACAACAAAAAATTAATTTTGTGATTTATGCTGACTTTGAGTGTCTTTTAATAAATTATAATAAACAGAAATCTGAAAATACTGAAATATTGCTAAAACATGAACCTTCTTATTTTGGGTATTATATTTGTTGTTCTCACAATCAAACCTTAAACAAATATGTTTCATATAGAGGTAGAGATTGTGTTCAAGTGTTTATAAGATCATTAATTAACGATGCTAAATTTATTCATAAAATATTATTAGAAAAAAAGCCGATGTCACCTTTAACACCTGATCAAGAGACTCGGTTTCGAAACGCTACCTTATGTCACATATGCAATGAAGTATTATTCGATGATAAGGTTTTAGATCACGATCATGTTACGTCTGAATTTAGAGGAGCGGCACATTCTCACTGTAACCTGATGCATAGAGTGTGTCAATTCATTCCTGTTGTTTTTCATAATCTATCAGGCTATGACGCACATTTATTTATTGAAGAACTAATGAAATATGAAGGAATGGTTAAAATTATTCCAAAGACTAAAGAAAAATACCTTTCTATTACAAAAATTATCGAATCCACCAATAGTACGCGCCCTATTGAAATAAAGTTCATAGATTCTTTCCAATTTCTAAGTTCAAGTCTTAATATGTTAACTAAAAGTTTATCTGAAAATGATTTCTTTCACTTATCAAATGAGTTTAAAAATAAAGAACAGTTACAATTACTCAGAAAAAAAGGTGTTTATCCGTACGATTACATGAACAGTTGGTCAAAACTTGATGAAATACAACTTCCACCTAAATCATGTTTTATGAATTTTCTAAGTGGGGTACATATTTCTGACGAAGATTATGCGCATGCTTGTGCTGTATGGAATTATTTTAATATTTCTAATCTTGGAGAATATACAGATTTGTACTTGAAAACTGACGTGTTACTTTTATGTGATATATTCGAAAAATTTAGAAATACAAGTCTTTTATATTATAAACTGGATCCTGCTTATTATATTACATCACCTAGTTTGAGTTGGGATGCGATGCTTTTTCATACGAATGTTAAATTAGAACTGATTAGTGATATAGAAATTTATCAAATGCTGGAAAATGGTATTCGTGGCGGTCTAGCACAGTGCTCCTTACGCCATGCTACTGCATCTAATAAATACTTACCAAACTATAATCAATCAGTACCGTCTTCATATCTTGTATATTTAGACTGTAATAATCTCTATGGGTACGCTATGACAAAAAAGTACCCTGTTTCTGAGTTTAGATTTTTGTCATTAGAAGAAATAAAACATTTTGATGTAATGGATATTTCTGATGAAAATGATTATGGCTATATTTTAGAAGTGGATTTGTTGTATCCAGATCACTTGCATGAAGCACATCAAGACTTACCTTTCCTCGCGGAAAAAATGTCATCCCCGGAAAGTAAAGTAAAAAAATTAATTGCTAGCCTCTATGATAAATTTAATTATGTCATTCATTATGTGCATTTAAAACAATGTATAAAACATGGTCTAATACTATTAAATATTCATCGAATTCTAAGATTCAGACAGGAATGTTTCTTGAAACCTTACATTGATCTTAATACTTCTCTCAGACAATCATCAAAAACAACATTTGAAAAAGACTTTTTCAAACTACTAAATAATTCAATTTTCGGTAAAACTATCGAAAATAAACATAAACAAGTACATATTAAATTAATTAATAGATGGACAGATAATCGAAATTCAACAAATAAATATTTAACCGCGCAGAAATTAATTACAAAGCCTAATCTAAAAAGCATTCATATATTTTCAGAAAACTTTGTAGCCATCCAGTTAAATCATGAAAAAGTGATGCTGGATAGACCGATCTACATTGGATTTTCTGTATTAGAATACGCAAAACATCATATGTATCAATTTCACTATGATTTTATCAAAGAGAAATATAAAGAACAGGCAGAGCTATGCTACACAGACACTGATAGTTTGTTATATTTGATATATACTGAAGATTTTTATAAAGATTTAAGAGATAACATTTCACAATTTGATACTAGTAACTTCTCTTCATGTAATGAGTATAACATTCCAAAAATAAATCAAAAAGTTCCTGGATTATTCAAAGACGAGATGGGTGGTGATATAATTACTGAATTTGTTGGCTTAAGAGCTAAATTGTATTGTATAAATAGCTTAAAGTGTAAAATAAATAAAGCGAAAGGTATTACAAAAACAGTTACTCAGAAATTACAAATGATTGATTACAAAAATACTCTTTATAAAAAAAACAGCACAAGATGCAACATGAGATTGATAAGATCAATTAAACATATTTTATATACGCAGCAGATTAACAAGCAACTACTCAATGGGAATGATGATAAAAGACAAATACAAAAAGATAAAATTCATACACTCCCATGGGGTCATTGTAGCACTATATCATAACAATAAAAATATATCGAGTCTGATAGAATATAAAATAAATATAATACTAATCTAAGTAGAATAAGATATGTAACTTCGCAAATGTGTGTATATTGTTTTTTTACTATTTTCATTATTACGACTGTTGTAATAAATGTATGAGTAAAACAATGAAGAGCGTTTTTATTTTATTTTTCATGATGTGAGAATGAATAGAAAGAGGTATATAAAAGATTGTAACTCAATTTTTTATTTCATACTTAAAATGAAGTTCGTCAAGCAACCAGACACTTTAGAAGTCAACATTATAAAAACAGGAAATAATCCCCGCTTAACTAAACATAGTGTACTGCTGCCTAACACAATTCGATGTATTATATGTGGCCCATCAAATTGTGGGAAAACAAATGTGATGGTGAATTTATTGTTACATGAAAATGGTCTTAAATTCAAAAATATTTACTTGTATTCGAAGACATCTTTTCAACCGAAATATCGTTATTTAGAAAACGTTTTTACATGTATTCCTAATGCTAAATTATATATTTTTAATGATAGCAAGGACGTGATTTCACCAAAAAATGCTTTAAAAAATTCCATCATTATTTTTGATGATGTGGCGTGTGAAAATCAAGTAAATATTCGTAATTATTTCGCTATGGGCAGACACAGTCAGATAGACTGTTTTTATCTGTCTCAAACTTATTCCAAAATACCTAAACAATTAATACGCGATAATGTTAATCTCTTGATTATTTTCAAACAAGATGATATCAATTTAAAACATATATATAACGAACATGTGAATACAGATATGAGTTGGTTAGAATTTAAAAAGCTATGTGCTACAATATGGTTAAATCAATTTAGTTTTTTAACCATAAACAAAGATTGTGCTCTGGATAGAGGAAGGTATAGACAAGGCTTCGATACATTCATTTATTTATAGTATCGAAAAAAAAATGAAGACTAATCCCGAGTATATAATAACACAGACTTTTAAAAATATATTATTTCATTTTAATATTTGTGAACAACAGTCGAGTATAACTCAAAATAAAATAATGGACACAGAGATTAAAAAGCAATTAATTAAGTCAGTTGACACTATTAAAAATAAAATAAAAGCTATTCAAAATGAAGAAGATGAAGCAAATATGAAATTTAAGAAGGTGTTCAAACCCATCACAGATAATTTAGAGACAATCATTAAAGCTAACGATAAAGATAAACCTACGCTTAACGTCTCGATAGATATGAGTAAAAATGACTCCGTAGAAGATCAAAACTCTTCTTTAGATTATACAGTCTTAAGCAAGAATACACCGATAGAGTCAGATGAAAGTTTAGAATATTATGATTATAGTGATGATACACTTGTGTCAGATAGAAAAATAAATGATACCCTTATGTCACTAGAAAAAGAAGAAGTAATAGATATATATGATAATAATATTAATATCCCATTTGGAATACGCAGTGAAAATAAAAACTTGATGATGGGAAATTCCAAAGTTTCATTTTCGTCTACTAGCAATACATCAAAGTCAGACAAATACCAAGTAGTGACCATTGGTTTCAAGCAATATAAGTTAACACCAGGTTTAAAGGAACTTCTCATGCGCAATAAGCCTAACCTGAATATTGTTAGCGAACAAGACAAAATTACTTATAAAGATATTCTTGTTTACACAAATGCTCATAAACGAGGCTTTAGTTCAAATGGTCAGATTAAAGGCGACAAAAGTTTGAAATATTGCGAAATAATCAAACCATTATTCATTCAAAAATGGAATCATTCCAATGAAAAAGACATAGCTAAATGTGGGGGTCATATCCCGATATACAAGAAATACAAAAGTGAAACAGACTATGTATATTGGGATGACCCTAATGAACTAATCGAAAGATTAAAACTATTAATTGCATCAAAAAGTGCTGGTAACACTAATCATGATAACGAAATTATATCAATTATTGAAGAGCTTACAGAAGCTGGTATTATAAAAAAATAAAAGGACACACGCTACCATATCGATGATTAGTACGACAAGAACATTGATCATGCATGTTCATGAACGTGATAATCAGAGTTAATATCGAGAATGCAGAAATATCATTTAAACGATGACATTGAAGTCTTAGGATCGTCAAGTAAATCAAAATTGTGTGCTTATTGTTGTAAAGCAGATATATACGATCTTAAAACGAATGTCTTTCAAAAAATTGAGGATATTAACAAGTTGATGATACTTTTAATCAACAAAATAAAGAAACTTGAAGTAAATATTAATGTTAAAGATATTGTGGGCAAATTAAACAAGCACTATGAGCAAAGCAGATGTTGTAAACGAAATATGTAGAAACGCTAGAATTAATTATCCTCGAAGAAATGTAATACTTAAAGGTATAGATGATCTTTGGCAAGCTGATTTGATAGACATGCAAGCAATATCAAGAGTTAATGGAGGTTACAAATACATATTAGTAGTTATCGACTGTTTTACAAAGTTTGCATGGGCAATCGGGCTAATAAAAAAGGATAAAGAGCATGTATCTAAAGCTTTTGAAATGATTTTAAAAAATGGACGCGTTCCAATAAATCTACAGACGGACCATGGAAAAGAATTTTATAATAACAAATTTAAAAATATTATGAATAGGTTTAATATAAATCACTATTCTACTTACTCAACTAAAAAGGCTTCAATTGTTGAAAGATTCATCAGAACACTAAAGGGTAAATTGTATAAAGAATTTAACTTAATCGGAAATTATAAATGGAATAATGGAGTACTAAAGAAAAAGATGACTGAATATAACAACACTATGCATAGGACTGTTGGTCAGCCTCCAGCAACAATTTGTCATGCCAATAAAAGAGAAGTAGTACAAAGATATATGAACATTATTCACTCTAAAAAAATAAAAAAATGTAAAAAATTTCGAGTTGGTGATTATGTGAGAATAAGCAAGCATAAGGCTCATTTTGATAAAAGTTATACCCCTAATTGGTCAACGGAAATATTTAAAATTATTAAAATACAAGAAAGTACGCCTACAACTTATTTATTAGAAGATTCAAAAAGAAGGCCAATACTCGGAGCATTTTATTCACAAGAAATTCAGAAAACTAAATATCATGATATATATTTAATTGAAAAAGTGTTAAAAAGAAAGGGGAACCTTGTGTTTGTTAAATGGCTTGGGCTCCCAACTAGCGAAAATAGTTGGATAAGTAAAGCGAATGTATTATAGATATTTGAGTTTCATCATCGCTCTAACAAATTCAATTTAAGTGGTTGCATGTTAATATTTTTTCATTCCATTCATCACGTTCGTACAAGTGACACATTTAAAGTTTGAGTTCATTAAATATTATCGTTTTAAGCTTCATTAAAATGAAGAGGAAACGAGAACCAACTTTGCTAAATTTAAATTTAAAAACAAAAACACAAAAGAAAAGTAACAATCAAGACAAAATAAGTTTGAAAAAAACCTTTAAAAATATAGTATTGCGCACAAAAAAGCATATAAATAGCATAAAGCCGAAATGTAAAAACGCTTTAGTAAAGTTGGCATACACAACAGCACAAGAACTAGCATCAAATATACCTATAAATATACCAAGAGTTATACCCATACCCAAAACTGGAGGATTTCTTCCTTTAATACCAATATTTGCAGGCTTATCTGCTGCTGGTAGTTTAGTTGGAGGTGCTGCTGGAATCGCAAAAGTGATAAATGAATATAAAACTGCTAAAAAACAATTGTCTGAATTGGAAAGACATAATAAGCAAATCGAAGCAGTGTGTATTGGTAAAGGTTTACATCTGAAGCCATATAAAGATGGATTAGGGATTTTTGTTTCAAAGAAAAAAAACTGAATTGTAGGCTACCCAGGAGAGCTTTAACTAATATTGATATTATAAAGCACTCGTATAATATCCCTTTTTTTCGAGGTGTATTTATGAGAGATGAATTACCGCAAAAACCTTTCCCAATGGAATGTGGTGTCATTAATCTTGATACCTCCGAGAACTCTGGTACTCATTGGGTAGCCTATGCAAAATGTGAAGATTATATCGAATATTTTGATAGTTATGGTAACTTAAAACCACCAAAAGAATTGATAAAATACATGGGAAGTAACATACATTATAATTACAACAATTTACAAAAAAAACATTTATTTAACTGCGGTCATTTATGCTTAAAATTTCTAATGTCATTTTGGGAGAAAAGAAGACATAATTTACAAAAAAAAAAAAGCAGTTAATCGCTTAATTTGCTTTCATTACTTTGATTCGGATACATATATAATATGACAACTTTAATAGCATAGGTACATTCATCCAGCGATTGCGAAAGGAGCTATAAGATATTATTGTGTACTAAACTAATTATTTTTATTGCTCTACGTATTGATACTAAATATATCCTGATTTATATTTTATCGCCTGACATAGTAACATGTTAATATTCAATAAATATCCTACTCCAAAAAGAGTATGCAATATTACACTCCCAATATCGAAACACGTCAGACGTGTCCGAGTAGAAAAAACAAAAAATATTACTACAGCGAATAGAAGGTTTTTACAAGAACTTGGGTTTAAATTACATAATGTTGCAAATCAGTGATATACCGTGTCAAGATAACTCAATCGAAAGCTATGAAATCCATAATTATAATCCATATAATAACAGCTTTAAAGACAATGATGAAATAAGAATACCTATCCATCAACAAGACGTTTACGTACTACCTTCAGGTAGTTCTATTTACATAGAAGGCTATGCCAACGTGACTTCGAAAGACTCCTTAGGAAAAGTGGTTAAAAAAGATGTTAATCATAATCATAATCATAATCTTTATTGCAAGTCACATTATCACAGTACAGAGTACATAGGTCTTAAAATTATGGTAAGGTATACATGTAACGCCCTGCAAGGGCACAGCAATTGGAAACAAAATTTTTGGGCCACAGGGGTCCTCATGTCATTATAAAATGAATATTTATATATTTATTCTTTTTTTTATAATTAATTATATTATAATTATAATAATTTCTAAAATTATTTCAACAACTTACAATACAACATTAAAAAAAAAAAAAAAAAAAAAAAAAAATAGTTATTTTACTATATCATACTAACAGTTTATCTTTGAATAGAAATAATATTAATAACAATAAACAACTATATTAAACAATATGTAATATGTTTTGTGCCTTATATTGTAACTATTATATTATATTATTTATGTTTTTATATTCTAGAAAATCTTTTAAGTTGTAGAAACATTTTTCTATTAAGAACTTTTTTAATAGGTCTGTGAATTGTGAGGGTTTCTCCAAGTTTTTGATGTGGTTTGGGATATGGTTGTAGATTTTTATTGACATAAAATAAGGGCTGGATGAGACTAATGTCAATTTAGTGAAGGGTATTTTAAGTTTATTTAAATATCTATCATTTCTTTTTGTTTTATTTATTTGAGAAAAAAGTTCTTCGTGCTTTTTTATAAATTTACATGACTCTAATATATAGATAGATACAAGTGTTAATATTTTGTGTTTGATAAAGTGGGGCTTACATGTTTCTATTTGTTCTATATTTGTTAATATTCTCAAGCATTTTTTTTGTAATATGAACAATCTATCAATTCCCGAGGAGTTTCCCCATAATATAATTCCATAGGAAAGGATTGAGTATGCGTAAGCATAGTATGCTGAGAGAGCCGTCTCAAAGTTTGTCACACGTTTTAGGTGGTGTAGTGCGTAAATAAAAGATGACATTCTACTCTCTACTTTTTTTAGGTGTTGCTTCCAGTTTAAATTTGTATCTAGTTCTATACCTAGCAGAGTGGCTGAATTTACTGTTTCTAGTTTTATATTTTTATAGCTATATGATATCTGCAATGGGGTTTTTTGGTAGGGTTTAAACTGAATTAATTTTGTTTTATTAAGGTTAAGTTGTAGATTATGCGTTTCTAGCCAGGTTGTAATTTTATCTAAGGTGGAGTCTAACTCAATCTTTAATTCTGATGAGTTTAAGCAAGGAATAAGCACTGAAATATCATCAGCAAAAAGTACGCATAGATTATCCAGAATATCAGGAAGATTATTTATATAGATAAGGAATAAGAGGCATCCCAGCACGCTGCCTTGTGGTATTGACCCGGTAACATGGATTGCATCCGATCTGGTGTACGTGATCATACCTGATTCAAAGTCAGTCTTTCTAATTTCCACATATTGGTACCGATTATCAAGGTAGGATTTAAACCACATGTGAGACAGTCCTCTTATGCCTGTTTGATACAGTTTATCTAAAAGAATTGGAAAACATACCCTGTCGTAGGCTTTACTCATATCAAGTAGAAGACCTACTGCATATTGTTTGTTATTAATTGCTTCCATTATGTATTTTAAATATTTATAAATCGCTAAAGTGGTCGAGTGATTTTTCCTAAAACCGTTTTGGCTTTCATTCAATAATTTGTATTTTTCTAAGAACGAATAAAGGCGTTTTACCATTGCTGTTTCGAATACTTTAGCTGATGTTGGTTGGAGAGCGATAGGTCGGAAATTATTTATATCGGTAAGTACTCCTTTTTTATGAATTGGTTTTATTAAAGATATTTTTAAAGCGTCAGGGAAGGTACCTTCTGAAAAAGATTGGTTCACTAAATATGTGTAGGGGTCTGTTAGCAAATCGGCACATCTCTTTATCAAACGAGGTGGGATTTCATCTATACCAAAGGACGTTTTATCTTTCAGTTTTTTAATAATAGAGTTTATTTCTACAGTATCTGTTGGGCTTAAGTAAAAAGTATTATCGATATTTATAGATAATGGCGTTCGATTAAAATTTGGATTCGAAATACCAACAGATGCAAAATACGTGTTAAATGTATTAGCTATAGTCTTAGGATCATCATATATTGTATTGTCGTTCGTTTTGAGCTGTATGTTTTTATTTACTTTCCTATTCTTATTAGTTTCATTATTTATGATTTTCCACATAGATTTACTTTTGTTTTGTGACTTTTTATATGTAATTATGTTAGAAATTTTCTTAGATGCATTAACAGACTTTCTCAATATTTTGCAATATGTTTTGTAATGATTTTTTATACTTTTACTCTTCGACTTACTTACCAGAAGCTTCAAGAATCTTTTATAGCGACACGATATCCTTAAACCCAGCGTTAGGTAATTGCTGGTTGATGATTTTTTCAAATTTATAATTTTTTTAGGTATACATTTATTTAAAGCATTTAATAAAACTGTGCTGAAAATGTTGTAGTTTACATTCACATTGTTATTATATTTAAATATATCAGACCAATTTATATCTGATAATTCATTTTTAAATTTATTAATATTTATCTCACTATATATTCTTTTGTATATTATAAAATGCTTCAAATTTTTACCAACTAGAGGTACAGTAATCAATAAGCCATGGTGATCTGAAAAACCAAAATCCTGAGCAGTTATTTTGAAGTCGTTCATTTTAAAATTTACGAAAACTAGATCAATACAACGGGGGCCTCTTGTAGGTTCTTTATTTTTTTGATAAAAATTATAAGATAGCATTGTGTTAGAAAGTCTGTGTTTCATATTTGTATCCGTTAGAAAGTCTACATTAAAATCTCCACCGATAATAATATTTTTAGAATAATCTTTTTTATGTAATAGAATTAACAATTTATCTAAACAAGAAAAGAAAATGTCAACTTCCCTTCTGCTATTGGGCCAATAAATATTTATAATCAAAATTTTTTTATCAGGAATTTCAATAGCACATACCTCAAACACCATTTCTACAGATAAAGAGGAAATGTCCAATCTCTCATCCAACTGCATTTTATTTTTTGTTAGGATACATACACCTCCTCCGTCATGTAGATCTCGACAGTAAGAAGAGGATAGTATGTATCCATCTATTTTAATCAATTCTTTTTTATGTTTATTTAACCAAGACTCTGAAATACATAAAATGTCAATATTGGACCTTTCCTCTAAAAAAGCATCTAAAATATGAGTTTTATTACAGATACTCTGAATATTTTGGTAAAGGATATTTAAATCAGTGTTGGCCACGAAAAGTACAACCCCCAGCTGTATTTTCCCCCTTGTACTTTATTCGGTTTGGGCTACCTGCGATGGGTGGTAAGACTGAGGAAGATGGAGCACGTTGTTCGTTATCCGGCTGCTGGTGTTCACCTGGTCTCTTTATGGCATATTTCTCTTTTGGCACGTTTGTGTTTGAATGTGGTGAAACAGTAGTCTCCTTGCCATTTATAAACAATGTATTATTTTTTATAGTTGCATGTTGTCCTTGTTGTCGCGCCATTCGTAAGGCCTGGTATAACTTTCTTCGATTGTGTAAAGCTTCTGGGCTTAGGTTCTCAGTCACACTAAAGCCAGCATCTCTTAAGTAGAATGAATTCTCTAGTATATAGTTCCGCATTTTTTTGCTTATAAATTCAATTTTCAGTGGTCTTTTATTTGGTGTTTTTCCTATGAAAGTGGCTCCTTCAACATAGTTTGATATGTCTATGTTAAGTAAGTCGTAAAACATGTTTGTTATTCTGTTTGTAATTTCTGTCTCAGATTCCCAATAGTGTTCTGCTAATCCATGTAGTATCAATATTTTATCATTGTTATGTTCGGTTTGTATAGTTATTTGTTCAAACTTCTTTTGAAGACTCTCGTTTTCTGTTTGCATAGTTTTGCATTTTTTATCAAGTAGTTCTATTTTTGAGTTTAAATCTAATATTTCTTGTTTATCCTGTGGTTGTCTTACAGGGGGTATTTTAAAACTCTGCTCATACTCAGTTCTTATTTTAGCCATTGCAAATTCTATTTCGTTGCGAAATACAGATTGCATCTCTGATAACATTAATCGATTGTTTTCTTGCAATATTTTTTTTAATTTAAGAACCGTAAGTTGTTCATTTTCTACATTTATATTTGTTAAGGTAGTATTTTCTCTACAAGTGGTCTTTGGGGTTTCAACTAAAAGGGTGTTTCCTTGGGGAGAGTTTATTGTATCATCATTACTAAGTAATGAGTTTTCTCCAGTATAACGTGGGATCTGTTTTCTGAGAGTAATGTTCGAGTCAAATACGTCTTGGCTGTTAGGCACATCACAATCTGCGCGTAGGTATTGGGATCTAATCGGCGTATTTGTGTTGTCAGTTTTAGGTTCATTAGATCTACACTGCTGGCATTTCCACATCTGTTTATGATCGTTTCCCATAGTGTTATAAAAACGTTTTTCAGGTACGTTAGCACATTCTAGGTCATAATTCATATAGCAGATGGAGCACCTTAAAAATCTTTTATCAGGTATATTTTTACGACAACCAGCGCATATGCCTGCCATCTTGCGGAGATTGTGTGATACTTGGTGATAAAGTCGTTTCTTAGGAAAGCACCGTAACGCCAATGTGCTATGGATAGATAAGTAGTTACGTTACTCCAAGCTAGATGGCGCCACGAGCGGTTTTAGCACAGTTTTCGTTTGTTGGATGCAGTCTCAGTTATTGACTCAAATAATTACGTTAGGCGAGTTTAAAAAGTTTTCACTGTGCACTTATAACTTTATATGTATTTGCACAGTAATGCATTAATTATGAGTTTTAAGTATGTATTTTAAATATTATTGGTTTTTATGTCCTAGTTTTATAGCTTATCACTATCACAAAATGTACTTATCTTCAGTTTAGATTTATTCACTCCTTGTTGAAAATTTTTGACCACAAACACTGTCACACGTTAATTGTTACTTTATAAAAACTTTTATTATAAAAAAGTACAGAAAGACTTATTATTTAAATTTTTTTGAATTAATTATCACTGAGTCAATGTTTACTTGAAGGCGCCCTCTCGCGGACCTTAAGTTAAGTTTTTTGTTAAGTTTATTAACAACCCAATGTCATATTTGTTTCAAGATATTCGTTATGAATTAAATGGTGTTGAAATCGATCGTACTAAAAATGCAGGAATTACTAGCACTATAAAGTCCTATATATCTATGAATGAAGGTGAAAACAAAGCTGCAGCAGTTTGGGGATGGAATATGAAAGGTACAACTCTGAAAGTGGGATATTTTAGTGTCATTATACCATTAAATAAAATATTAGGTTTTGCAGAAGACTATTCTAAAATAGTCATAAATTGCAGACATGAACTTATATTACAAAGAAGTAATTCCATTTCAAACTGTGCGATAATGGAAGGTAATGATAGTATCGAAATAGAAATTCAAAAAGTTCAGTGGCGTGTTCCACATATAAAAGTTTCTGATCGTAATAAATTGTTATTACTTAAATATTTAGAAAAGGATCGTCCTGTACAGATAGCATTCAGGAATTGGGATTTGTATGAATATCCGTTCTTACCAAAAACCGCAAAACATTCATGGTCGATCAAAACGGCGTCTCAGTTGGAAAAACCAAGATATGTGATTTTTTGCTTACAAACTAACAGAAAATGTGATAAAGCTAAAAGCTATGCAGAGTTCGATCATTGTAAAGTAACTAACCTTAAATTATTTTTGAATTCACAATACTTTCCGTATGACTCACTAAATCTGAAATTTGATCAAAATAAATACAGTATATTATACGAAATGTATGCTAACTTTCGTCAGTCGTATTACAACGACGGTGTTGATCCGTTGCTTGACTTTGTTCAGTTCAAAGAAAAAGCTCCGTTGTTTGTGATCGATTGCTCAAGACAAAACGACTCACTAAAAACTGGATCCGTTGATGTTCGGATAGAAATCGAATGTTCAGAAGATATACCAGATAATACAACTGCTTATTGTCTGATTATAAATGACCGTCTATTTGAATACAAACCGCTCAGTAATATTGTAAGAAAATTATCATGAATGTGATAGTGGATGTACAAGGATTTAAAGACAAGCAAAACCATTTTATAGCAAAAGAAATAGCAATACTCTGGAATAGTCGAATCTTTGTGTGGTTAATAAAACCACCATACCCATTTTATGAATTAACAAAAAAAGAACGCTTGCAAGTAGCCTGGATTGAAAAAAATAGAGGAATTTATTGGAATGAAGGATGTATACCTTATTTTAATATTAAAAACATTACAGGCAATTTTTTTAACAATAAATGTATACTAACTAAGGGCAATGAAAAAGTTTTATGGATAAAAGATATATTTAATAACAATAACGTACATAACTTAGAAGATAAAAATTGTCCTAGTTTATTAACACTGTATGAGAAATATTCAACTTCGATGGATATTATGAGCTGTATACATCATAATAACGTATGTGCCCTAAAAAATGTATTTTGTTTGGATAAGTGGTGTAGAGAAAACAATGTTTTTACTTTTAAGAATCACTGAAATTTAATATCAATGAAATTAATAGAATTGTATGATAATTGTAAATATTAATAGACTAGTCTTAGATGTTGCTTTCAGTTTTTAGTTAAAATATTAACTAGATATATATGTTTTGTAAAAAAAAATATTATGTTACCAATAAATTTCTATTTACTTAATATTTTGTTTGGTTTTATTCCTGTTCAATACCTATTTTAACTTAATAATTATTGTCAAATACTAGGTGTTATTTAGTATTAACTAAACTATTTGATTTTAATTTTAACATTATATAAATGTTAGAAAAATTAGTACAAAGATTTTAGTGGTTAGAAAAAGAATTTCGAATTGGGTTTGCTTTATAAACTATTTGAGTTTATAAAGCAAACCCAAGCTTAACCGAACGCACGGTATTTGTAAAAATATCTGCTTTGGAATGTTTGAAATTTATTTCTACATTGCGAGGGTACCCGTTGGCTTACAACGTGAAGTGTAAAAGGTTAGAAGAATTTCGGCAAGTTAATTAGTGTCTTGGGTGGCCGAGCGGTCAGGCACCTGCCCGGATAGCAGCGGACGCGGGTTCGATTCCCGCCTCAAGATCATAATTTTTCGAAATTCTTTTTCTAACCACTAAAATCTTTGTACTAATTTTTCTAACATTTATATAATGTTAAAATTAAAATCAAATAGTTTATAAAGCAAACCCAAGCTTAACCGAACGCACGGTATTTGTAAAAATATCTGCTTTGGAATGTTTGAAATTTATTTCTACATTGCGAGGGTACCCGTTGGCTTACAACGTGAAGTGTAAAAGGTTAGAAGAATTTCGGCAAGTTAATTAGTGTCTTGGGTGGCCGAGCGGTCAGGCACCTGCCCGGATAGCAGCGGACGCGGGTTCGATTCCCGCCTCAAGATCATAATTTTTCGAAATTCTTTTTCTAACCACTAAAATCTTTGTACTAATTTTTCTAACATTTATATAATGTTAAAATTAAAATCAAATAGTTTATAAAGCAAACCCAAGCTTAACCGAACGCACGGTATTTGTAAAAATATCTGCTTTGGAATGTTTGAAATTTATTTCTACATTGCGAGGGTACCCGTTGGCTTACAACGTGAAGTGTAAAAGGTTAGAAGAATTTCGGCAAGTTAATTAGTGTCTTGGGTGGCCGAGCGGTCAGGCACCTGCCCGGATAGCAGCGGACGCGGGTTCGATTCCCGCCTCAAGATCATAATTTTTCGAAATTCTTTTTCTAACCACTAAAATCTTTGTACTAATTTTTCTAACATTTATATAATGTTAAAATTAAAATCAAATAGTTTATAAAGCAAACCCAAGCTTAACCGAACGCACGGTATTTGTAAAAATATCTGCTTTGGAATGTTTGAAATTTATTTCTACATTGCGAGGGTACCCGTTGGCTTACAACGTGAAGTGTAAAAGGTTAGAAGAATTTCGGCAAGTTAATTAGTGTCTTGGGTGGCCGAGCGGTCAGGCACCTGCCCGGATAGCAGCGGACGCGGGTTCGATTCCCGCCTCAAGATCATAATTTTTCGAAATTCTTTTTCTAACCACTAAAATCTTTGTACTAATTTTTCTAACATTTATATAATGTTAAAATTAAAATCAAATAGTTTATAAAGCAAACCCAAGCTTAACCGAACGCACGGTATTTGTAAAAATATCTGCTTTGGAATGTTTGAAATTTATTTCTACATTGCGAGGGTACCCGTTGGCTTACAACGTGAAGTGTAAAAGGTTAGAAGAATTTCGGCAAGTTAATTAGTGTCTTGGGTGGCCGAGCGGTCAGGCACCTGCCCGGATAGCAGCGGACGCGGGTTCGATTCCCGCCTCAAGATCATAATTTTTCGAAATTCTTTTTCTAACCACTAAAATCTTTGTACTAAATTAGTATTTATTTTTGTATGAAAATCTTCGTCTTCTATTCGACTAGTCGTCTTCTATGCTAGCCTGGGAGCGAACAAATAACTTAGAATAGACCAGCCCCTATTCAACCCTTGTGTGTCGTAAAAGTCGACTAAGGGAGATTGCCCGGTATAGACCAATAAGCACCTTGGGGCACCCGAATGGTGGAGGGCAAACCCCTAACAACAGCACACCCAAAGAGGTTAGTGTCAGGCAGGCGGCCGGCTGTAAAACCTAAGCCATAGCCTTGAGCAGTATGGATAGGAATGTTGTCATTCCAAACACTCTCTCCGTTCGTCGGTCTCTCGACACGGTCCGTTCCGTCTCTTTTCTGCATATTCATTCATCACGAGCACCTTTTCGGTGTGATGGATGACATGAATCAAAAGGGAGTGGATGGCTAAATGACGTCTGACCGATATGAATGGAAGAGGAAACATACTGCGCCGACCCCAGATAGACTGGGAACAGGGCAGGGAGAAGAAGATTTTTGTATGAAAGTAAAATCTTAGGAATCATCAAAAGTCGTAGAACAAACATTGTTGCTTATGATGTTAGCTATCTACTCCTGCGAGGTTTTTCGTGTTTTTAAAATAACCCTGTATAAATAAAGCATAGTTTTATTTATTTAATTGTGCCTGTTCAGGCCTCCCCCACCCCCCTGGTGTACGTGGACTACTTGACGCTGTTCATGGTGACCCTGAGCCGCGCCGTGGCCTTGGCCGTCGACATCCTCATCGCCTTGTTCGCGATGCTCTCCGTCGGCTACTACGTCTGGCTGGCTGGGCCGAGTGAGTCTCTTTCTCAATCTCTACGTCTTGGCCTCAATACTAATAAAGTAACCGTACGATTCACAGCAATCCTGCAGTATGCATTAACTTGTAATATTGAATACTCTTTGGCTGTACTATTAAAACTTTGCTTTTTACCAAACCACATTCAAACAATAATTTTTGATAAATGTCCTTTCAACTAATAAAAAAATGAGTTTCGTTCTCAAAAAGTGACTAGATGCGTCATTTTGAATAATAACTTTTAAAAGGTAATAAGTAACTTGATATAGCATTTCAGTCTTTAGTGAAAAAAGTGTGATATAGAATCATTTATTTTAAAAGTACTCTGGACTGAAGGTTGTCATCCAAAAAATGAAGCCAATTTGATTATCGCCATCTTGGCACTATTGGCATTGGTTTACGAAGGTGAACTTCCACGGAACTAATATTAGAGATGAATTTGACAACATTTAATTTTTTCAACATACCTTTATTATGATGTTATATGAAATTAAACCGAAAATCATACAATTCATACAAAAAATCATGATTGAAATACCGGTCATTTTATACAGACGTAAGCGCCAAATGACGTAACTGTCGTGGACGAATGGCAAAATCACTGTTGACTCGAAAAATAAAAAGATTACTTGTCAAAATTGACGAACTGGCGTTTCCGGTGTCGAAAATAAAAACATTTTATCGGAAATGTTTGAAATTAATTTGAAAGTAATATACGTTTTAAATTCAAGTTTATGAAGGATTTCAATTTATTGCTACTTTAATAATGTTAATTTCGACGATGACAATTAATGACATTGGATTTGATTTAGGACTGACGTCTGTTATCATGTCTATGATAATTTTTAGTCTTCCATCTAGGAAGGCAAACGATTTAATTCATACATCTACGACTGTGACGACATCGCATGTTTTTTTAATTTTTTTTTCTCGGTAATCAAGTAATTAAAAAATTTAATAAAATTATTTCTAAGTCAGGATTGGAAAATAAAGAAACGAAAATTTGAAATAATGAATAAAGAAAATTTTATTTTGGGAGGTTGTCATTTTTGAAATGTTGTCATTTGTAATGTCAAATACAAGCAACAAACGTCATATTTAGTACCCTTGCCGCTCGATGGGGCGCTGCAAATCGGCACAAGAAACATTTGTCATTTTAGTAGACGTATTTGGTCCGGCGTACTTGTATATAGAGGTCTGTGCTTACATATATAAATCACGCCTATGTAGGCAGAGGCGAACTAGCACGCACGCTTCGCCATGTTAGGTCCCGTATAATAGATGGCAGGCCTATTGCCATTATCGGGCATAAAAGTTGCAGTACTTTGCTAGGAGGTGGTATGAGAGAAATACTGCTGGCCATTACTCATCGCTGTCTTTGCCTTGGTGAGTCTTGGCCTCAATAATAATCTATACTAATATTATAAAGGCTCGCTAGCGCACTAGCATAGCGCGCTTGGCCTGAGATTGCGTAAACTAAGCAACGTTACGGCCGGTCATTGGATGGATGACCAAAAATTAATTTTCTCGAATTCCTCCGTGCTTCGGAAGGCACGTTAAGCCGTTGGTCCCGGCTGCATATGCAGTCGTCAACACCCACGGACCCGTACTGGGCCAGCGTGGTGGGCTGCTATGCCCCAATCTCCCTATATTCTTTCATCTATAGGGAAGGCCTATGCCCTAGCAGTGGACATATTAAAGAGCTATTATGACGACGATATTATTTATTTGCTTATTTTAACTTTATGTATATACTCTAGCCATTACAACGAGATAAAAAATGTAAATAGTTTTGATATGTCTCTTTATCGACGAAATGCATTTAAAAATAAGAAAGTTGTATTTGAAAATACATCATCCATTTTAGAAAATCAAACTGATTAGCTATTTAGGTATTAATTTTTTTTGTTTTTTATATAAAAAGACTCATCAACATTGTTTACGTTCCTATCACATCACAGTGGCCTTACTTTAAGCTGTTACTAACGCTCGTTGAGCACGTAGGAATGTCCACCGTCAGGGAGCTGAGCTGGGCCATCCTAGGCCGGTTCTTATCCGTGCTGGCCGGGGTGACCCTCACGGTGTTCTTGGCCGGCATCATGATCCTGTCTACTGTGCAGATGAGGTACGTCCAGGCAGATGTTTTATATGGTTATAATGAACCATATAAAACATCGCACAGTTGCCAGAGTCGAATAGTCGGATCCGTCCGATAAATGTTAGAAAAAATTATCCAAAGATTTTGGTGGTTAGAAAAAATATATTAATTTTCCGAAATTCTTTTTCTAACCACCATAATCTTAAGAAATACTAGAAGAATTTGGATGACGTTATCGCAATCGATGCGCACGATGCGGACAAATCTGTCAATTCAGTACTATTTTCGATTCCTTGGTAGTGTAGCTTATCAAATTAGTTACCATGCCTGTTGCAAGAGCTGTACAAAGATAAGTAAAATATACATCATCATCATCATCACCAGCCCATTAAAGTCCCCCCTTGTTGGGGCACGGGCCTTCTCTATGAATCGAAGAATATAGGGAGATTGGGCCATAACCCACCACTCTGGCCCAGTGCGGATTGGTGGGTAAAATTATACATACATACATAAATCACGCCTATATCCCCGAAGGGGTAGGCAGAGGTGAAATTAACACCCACTTTTCGCCAATTATGTTCGGTCCCATGTTACAGGTGGCGAGCCTATTGCCATATATCGGGCACATAAATCGCAGTACAAATTTATATTACTAGGTGGTATGAGAGAAATGCTGCTGCCCATTACTCATTGCTGCCTTTACCCTTAGTCGCCTTGTACGACACCCGCGGGAGAGATGGGGGTGGTGACAATTGCATTCTGCTCTGCCGTCACCACACGGCAAAAGTAAATATAAGACAATAATATTGTTAACATAATTTGATAATAATGTTAACAGCATAATTGTGTTCCGACAATGTGTGATAAGATAGCCAGCCCCTCTGGGGTTGAGGGTTGCATGTGAAGCTCGATTCCATATTCGGCCCTTATCGTCACTTACCACCAAGTGAGATGAAGGGTGACGGCAGAGTAGAATACAAATGTCACCACCCCAAATCTCTCCCGTGGGTGTCGTACAAGGCGACTAACGATAAATCAGTGATCAGGAATGGGCAACAGCGTTCCTTTTATACCACCTACCAATAGCAATGCACTGCGACTTTTGAGTCGGATATATGGCAATAGGCTAGCCATTACATGGGACCTACCACAATTGGCGAAACGTGGGTGCTAGTTCACCTCTGCCTACCCCTTCGGGGATATAGCCGTGATTTATGTATTTATGTATATGAGATGAAGGGCAAGAGTTTCCCTGGCTAGCTTATAAAAAAGCCCTTAATGCCTTTAGATACCTGACGCAGCCCTGGGTGGTGGTTCCGATGTTCTGGCTTCCGTATCTCGTGGGCGCCGTCGCAGCCGGGCACCTCTTCGACCGACACCGCACTAAGAAGGTATGCAATCTTACATACATACATAAATCACGCCTATATCTATTATAATGTCCCGACATAAAAAAAAAATTTTTTTTTTACACTCACACCTATCATCTAGCCCAAAGTCAGTAGCCTAAGCACTTGTGTTATGGATACTAGATGACGGACATATTTTTTATATTATTATGCACATATGTTATATAACCATGACTCGGAAACAAACATTTGTGGTCATCACAAAGTATGTCCCTACAAGGATTCGAACCCGGGACCTCTTGGCCAATACCCAGCAATCTGACCATTCGACCAAGGCGGTCGTCTTTAATGAATGGATGTGAAACTTGGGTATAGGAGAAGAAGCATGAAAGTAGAACAGGGATTATTTACCTACCACAGGCACCAGCGATCCGCATTCCAATCTAGACATGTTATATTTTCTAAGTAAAACTGTATTTAATTATGAAAAAATCATAATAATGCATATGTATGTACATTTTGGTTTGTGGTGAGAAAATAATTAAACGATTATCCATGGAGACTACTGTTTAGCAGTACATGCACACATACATAAATCACGCCTATATCCCCGAAGGGGTAGGCAGAGGTGAACTAGCACCCACGATTCGCCAATTCTATTATGACCCATGTAAAGTCGCAGTACATTGCTATTGCTAGGTGGTATAAGAGGAACGCTACTGCCCATTCCTCATCATTGATTTATACATATTTGTATGGTCTTGTGTGCAATAAAGTGTTTGTATTGTATTCTTAAAAACCAGGAACGTAATTGATTTGAATAAAAATAAGGAACGACGGTTAGTACAGAATAATAATCACGAAAATTATTGATCAATTCTTAACAAGTAAAATTATTATGGCACTACAATAAGTACGGGTGACGGCAGAATAGAATACAATTGTCCCCACCCCAAATCTCTCCCGTGGGTGTCGTACAAGGCGACTAAGGATAAATCAGTAGTAATGAGGAATGGGCAGCACCGTTCCTTTATACCACCTAGCAATATACTGCGACTTTTGTGCCCGATAAATGGCAATAGGCTCGCCACCTATGACATGGGATCTAACATGATTGGCGAAACGTGGGTGCTAGTTCACCTCTGCCTACCCCTTCGGGGATAGGCGTGATTTATGTATGTTGTATTGTATGTGTACGGGGAGTTCGCTAGCGCAGTGGCACAGCGCGCTTGGCCTGCGATTGCGTAAAGTAAGCAATTTCGCTAAGGCCGGTCATTGGATGGGTGACCAAAAATTTATTATCTCGAGTTCCTCCGTGCTTTGGAAGGCACATTAAGCCGTTGGTCCCGGCTGTATCTGCAGTCGTTAGTACCCACTAGCACGCACTGGGCGTGGTCGGTTATGGCCCAATCTCCCTATATTCTTCCATCCATAGGGAAGGCCCGTGCCCCAGCAGTGGGGACATTAAAAGGGCTGGTGAAGATGATGATGATGATTGTATGTTTGGTCCTTAGAGCGGCCTAAACCGGTCCATCCGCGCGCTGCAAGCGATGGCGGCCACCCGCCTAGTGTTATCCATCGGGTTGCTGGTGATGGCCGCCATCCCAGCGGCCTCCGCCCTCCGCTACATCGTCTCCGTTCCGCTCCTCTTCATGACTGTATCCTCGTTCGTCAGCCTCACCGTGGTCCGCTACGTCCGGATGGAGGGTGAGTCGCAGCTTGCATATTAGAAATATGTAAATTTGTAAGAAGACAACTACATTTTTATACCAACATTACAGATGCACCCCGACATAACACACCGTGATATAAACATAATATTTTGCAAATAAGATCAAAATTAACTTTACACAGCTCAGGTCCCTATCCGATGTCAATAAAAATTTATAATAAATTACTGGAACATTTAAAAGCGGAAAAAAATTATAATAAATTTGTAAAAATCCTTAAAATATTCTTAGTAAAAAAAAGTTACTATTCTATCTGACTGAATACCTAGAAGATAAAAAAATTATAATATAAATGTCTGCCCCTCTTTCTATCTTTATATTGCTATGCCTTCCAGGTGCATGTGAAAATTAGTACTTGTACATTTATGTTCAGTCACTAAGTAACGCAATTATGAAATAAATAAATAAATCATCTTATCATCACCACCAGCTCTCATCATAATTCAATTCGATTTAACACAATTTATTGATTGCTGTCACGTTGTTGTTTACATGTGTGCACAATAATACAGATTCAAACATGAATCATAGAGGATATCGCAATTTCATCATCACATACATCTCACACCAAACGACTAAACTATCGCTAGGGTTGGCTGGAAGAGATCTCTGCTAAAGATAAGCTCACCGTTGTATCACCAGCCCTTTCATTTCCCCACTGTTGGCACTCAGGCCTTCGTTGTCTTTTTCTCCCTACCTTTTATTTAAAGACCCCTCCGGCCAGCCGGTACAGCATTTAAAGACCCAGGACCTGGCGGGCTGACCCGAGGATTGCTCAGGCGCCCGGGGGCCAACCTGACCCCCCCAGGCAGTCGATACAACATACTCTTAATAAAACAAAGACCTATTTCCAAATTTTGCCAAAACGAATTAGAGTAAGTACCGACCTAAAAGATGAAGCTCTTCAACTTTTCCATTTTTAATTTTAACATTATTACAAAGATTTTGGTGGTTAGAAACTCTTCAACTTTAGTAAAAAATAAACATGCTTGTTCCTTACGGAATAAGGTTAAAACCTTATTTGAATCTGTATTCTTCTCACTGTGCGCGCGCGAGGTAACTCAGTCAAAAATAGTTATATTCCCAAAATTTTGCGATTTTGGATTCGGTCGTTGTTTTATTATACAGACACGCTATCAAAGTTTGAGACCTGCTGAACATTTAATTGTTGTAAAAATTGACGTTTTTCTATACAAATTCTGACTGGTTCTTGTCCACTTAACTTGATGAGCAGTCCCCAAGATTTGAGTAGCGTTTGTGTATTCGGGGTAAGAGGGCGAATATAAGTCCTATATAACCGTCTCGCCGGCAGGCTGGCGCCACCTGATCTTGGAGGCGGCGCTGTCCACCCCAGCGGCCATGTTCCTGAGCTGCCTGCCCTTGAGGATGCTGGCCACCATGCTGCCCACCATGGCGCGCTCGGCCGGCGACTACCCTGATGTCACCATAGGCCTGCTATGCCTTGGGCTAGCGGTCCTCATGGGGGTCCTCATCGTAAGCTCATTTAATTATTCATGGTTAGAAAAAGTTCAAAAAATCACAGTCAGTCAGATGCGGGAATCGAACCCGCGTCCACCGACAATCCGAATTTCGAACTTATTCTAACCACAATATTCTTTTAACAAATTTTTCTAATATTTATATTATGTCCAAATTAAAATCAAAAATAGTAATATCGTATGTAGTTGACGCCCGAACTAAAGGCGAGGGCAATAAATAACTTGATCTGAGGCTTCTTTATTATCGCCCGCGGTAAATTCATAGTTTTATGTCACTCCCTGACGACGTGGGAGTTTCCGCACGCGTAGCGAGTGGAAAAGTTCACATTATGGTCAGGTGTGATATATACAACTATTTAACAACTGTTTTGTTTCATTTTTCTTGACCTTTTGTGACTACCTATGAAGCTTTTACTCTGTTCCGTAGTAGCAGTAATAATGTAATAAATAATTTATACAATATAATCTAACTGTGAATTTTGAAATAGAATTGTGAATTGACATGCTTATTGTTATTATGGTTTAATTTATTATATTGTACTACTTAACATGACAATTTTTAGACATCTAATTTGGACATACAGCTTTTATAATTTAATCTAATGACACTATTTTGTTTGACAATTGTTAATAATTTTGAATTAAGTAAATTTTGTAACATCATTTGCACGTTGAATACTTGAACAGGATATGTTGGTAAATTACTGTTCTGTAACAACTGAAGTGTA
The DNA here is from genome assembly GCA_963931975.1 of Cataclysta lemnata. Taxonomy (NCBI): domain Eukaryota; kingdom Metazoa; phylum Arthropoda; class Insecta; order Lepidoptera; family Crambidae; genus Cataclysta; species Cataclysta lemnata. Next base: position 598,569 of record OZ008362.1, on the reverse strand, counting down.
CCGTATTCTTGCAAATAAATACATTATTAATATTATTATTATTCCGTTAATCTATTCGTGTGCTCAAACTATGAGTAGCGTTTCTGTATCCTGGGTTATGGAACCTAATTCGCATCTGCGAGCGTGCGTTGGGATAAATGGGTGTGATTTAACTGGGGTTTGGCCTAATAATATCTCTTGTAATATTGATATAAAATTTAAATAAAATATTTTATAAATGTGTACACAGTGTCAGGATTGATATACGAATATATTTTCAATTTTGCAATGTCTGATGATGATGTAGTATCATTTTCAATATGCCAGTTTTAGTTCATAAATAGTGAAACCTTTTTACAACAACATTTAATTTGTGTGGCTTGTGTCTTGGTTGGCCGAGCGGTTAGGCACCTGCCCGGATCGCAGTGGACGCGGGTTCGATTTCCGCATCAAGACCATAATTATTCGAACTTTTTCCAACCACATAAATTCCTGGCACTATTTTTATGTCTAAATTGCCCGGCCTACATTATTTTTTGTCACAATTTTATTTAAGTATTCTATGTGACCCCCCTGGCGCCAAAGCTGGATCCGCCCTTGCCTCTGACTACCCCTTAGGGGGTTATAGGCGTGTTAATGTATGTACGTATTCATTTAAGAGTGTATGGTTGTGTCCCCAGTCGGGAGTGGAGCTGCTGTTCTCGCGCCGCCGCATGTACCTGCCCCTGGGCGTGCTGCTTCTGTTCGGGGTGGTGACCATGCTGGTGCCGTTCAGCCCGTACCAAGACCAGGGGCCTTCCACGCAGCGCCACTCCTGGTTTGTGAGTGTCACGACGCCCAGAGCCTTTATTCGCATAACTTGTAATAGTCTTCAGAGACGTCAATTAACTTTAATGGGTAATTAAGGTCAAAAAATTTCATTACAATCTGGCTAGACCATAGAACCTGCAATAGCTACTAGTTTTGAATTGTCATTTTTTGACATTTATGTACTCGTTAACGTTAATTGACGTCTCCGAGTGCGATCTGATAACTCGATGAGACATGGCAACGACTGGCTAGTAGATATGAACACATGAACAGGTAAGAAAATATAGGTGATTGCCAGGTATCTATGCGGAAATATGTAGGCAAGCCTAGCAAGTTAATTAGTGTCTTGGCCGAGCGGTCAGGCTACACCTGCCCGGATAGCAGCGGACGCGGGTTCGATTCCCGCCTCAAGCCCATAATTTTTCGAAATTATTTTTGTAACCACCAAAATCTAGGCAAACCTACCTAGGCATATTCTGTGTGTTAAAAACTATCAATTGAGATAAAACTCATCTTCCCCGCATCACCGTATCATACCGCAGGAAGGTCGCGGCGAACTTGTTGGACTATTTGCCGCACTCAGAGACGTCAATTAACTTTAATGAGTATTTAATGTCAAAAATTTTCATTCAAATTTAGACCATAGACCCGGCAAGTATAGCGACTAGTTTTGAATTGTCATTTTTTGACGTTAAGTACTCATTAACGTTATTTGACGTCTCTGACACCCGAATACAGAAACGCTACTCAGAATTTGATTCCTGCTTAACATTTAAGTATTGTCAAAATTGACGTTTTTCCATACAAATTTTGACAGGTACTGTCCACTTAACCTTAAAAGCAGTGCTCAAAATTTGAGTAGCGTTTCTGGATTTGGGGGTGAGTGCGGCAGTTAAACGCTTTGTTTTTACTTCGCCGACAGCACTCCGAGATGGTGAGGTTCGACTCCCTCGGCCAGCAGAGCAGTCGCCAGCACGGCGTGGTGGTCTCCAAGCTGGACGCCTACTCCTCGTCCAGGGTCAGCAGGGAGCTGGCTGCAGCCGGGGTACACCTGCAGGCGCGCGAGGACCTCTCCGCTGAGTGCGCGGCCGCGCTCCACTGCGGCCTGCCGCTGTACCGGGTGCCTTTCGGCGGGCTGCTGTGAGTAATAATACAATTGACAACATTTATTCAACATACCTTTATTATGGTGTTATGAAATTAAACCAAAAATGAAGACACCCAAATTTTTTATTTCTTTTGAATTCCGTCGTTTTCATACAAAAAATCATGATTGAGATACCGGTCATTCTAAACAGACGTAAGCGCCAAAAGGCGTCACCGCAACATGGGAATGGAGAAATCACTTTTGACTCGTTCCGACGCGAAAAATAAAAAGATTACTTGTCAAAATTGACACACTGGCGTTTCTAGTGCCTAAATAAAAATAAATATTTGAGTTGTTTGAAATCAATTTCAAAATAAACATACATACATACATAAATAACGCCTATATCCCCGAAGGGGTAGGCAGAGGTGAACTAGCACCCACGTTTCGCTAATTATGTTAGGTCCCATGTAATAGGTGGCGAGCCTATTGCCATTTATCGGGCACAAAAGTTGCAGTACATTGCTAGGTGGTATAAGAGGAACGCTGCTGCCCATTCCTGATCACTGATTTATCCTTAGTCGCCTTGTACGACACCCACGGGAGAGATTTGGGGTGGTGACAATTGTATTCTACTCTGCCGTCACGTCAAAATAAAATACGTTTTAAATTAAAGTATATATAATAGCAGCAGCTATAATAGTAGCAATAAATTGAAATTCTGCCCAGACTTTAATAGTAATGTTAATTACGACAGTGACAATTAATGACATTGGATTAGATTTATGACTGACGTCTGTCATCATGTCTATGATAACGTTTTGCTTTTTGCTATGACATCATCGCATGTTTTTTACATTTTATTTTTTTCTCTGTAATTAAGAATAAAAAAAATATATTTTCGAAGTTATGCAGGATTGGAAAATGAAGAAACTGTATTTTTATTTTGAGGGGTTGTAATTTTTGAAATGTTCTCAATTCAATATTTATTTGCATAAAACATGGTACAATGAAGGTGTTACAAATCACAATAAAATAAGGCCCCGATCAACATGTTTTTGCTGAATATTCAGCATGCAAAATTCTTAAGATAATAATAGGGATAATGCACTAACAATGAATCACTGATATAATAATGATTTAGGATAAGGAGATTCGTTAATAGTCACTTGTTATCAGATTATACTTGATTGATATTTATTTCATAAAAATAAAAGTACAAACTTAGCAATCCGTCATATTTGCTTAAACGCCGCGTGACGTCATTATTTAGCTATCTCCATTTTGACATTTTATTTGCCAATCAAATTCACTAGTCTAAAATAGAAACTGGCCTTTTTACGGAATATAAAACTGGCCTCTTAGGGTTGAGTTGGAGTTGTAGGATGATTTTAAATGGGGTTAGAAGTCGAGTTCTAAACTACGATTGACATTAATTTTCGACAATTAAATTAGGTCCCTAGCCGTGTGGTGACGGCAGAGTAGAATACAATTGTCACCACCCCTAATCTCTCCCGTAGGTGTGGTACAAGGCGACTAAGGATAAATCAATGATGAGGAATGGGCAGCAGCGTTCCTCTAATACCACCTAGCAATGTACTGCGACTTTTGTGCCCGATATATGTCAATAGGCTCGCCACCTATTACATGGGACCTAACATAATTGGCGAAACTTGGGTGCTAGTTCACCTCTGCCTACCCCTTCGGGGATATAGGCGTGATGTGTATGTTTATATCTAGTAGGTATCCGAAACACAAGTGCTTAAGCTACTTACTTTGGGCTAGATGATAGGTGTGAGTGTAAGGGCCTGTTTCACAATCGACAGGTAAATTCCGGTTAGCTTACTTGGCAGATCATTTTGACAGTTGTAATATGTAATTTATGCCAATTTAACTGCCAAGTAAGCTAACCAGAACATACCTGTCGATTGTGAAACAGGCCCTGAAGAAATTTTTTTTATTTAATTATTAACTTTAAATGTTTAGTCGGCGATCCATGATGCTGTACACCAGTCCGCCTGCGCCCTTCTCGCCTAGTTCCAGCGTAAGCGCCACTAAAAATTGTACGAGTGACTCCTGCGCATATGACTTCACTATAGCAGGTACTATATAGTTATAGACAAAGAAAAACTATACATATAGGTCTAAGTATAAATAAATAAAGAATAAATTGTTTATTTCCATAAAAAAACCTTAAAACTAGTACAGATATCATACGGCCGCTACAATAAGCATTAGCTTGTCTCGCAGCACTATTCATAGTAGGTTTTTGGCTTAGTTAGTAGAAGTAAAAGATAATATAAAATAGTTAATGCTAAGATGTAATATACAAATCTTATTCAAGTTAGTCTTTATATTGCTTTCTTTTCTTTAGGTAAGTAGTGCTTACACAGTGATTTACCCTACTATCTACCGGGTGAATTTTAAATCGGTCGACAAAATTTTACAGGACATTTTAACCGCATTAATGATCGTTATAGTAACAATTAAAATTGTAATGAAACATTAAGTAATAAAATACAAGATCGCAATTATTAGATTTATTAGTTGCAGTCGACGAACTTTGCGCGTGATTGTACCGACGGCGTTCTACTACCTAGCCGCGCGCACCCGTCCGCTTAGCAATCCGCGCATTGCGAACGAATTTAATTTAATATTTTTCTTAAATTATTATATTTTACATTTAATTTTTTTGTTTTATGTTTTTAATCTTTATATCTTTACTAGTTTCGAGTTAAAAAAAAGGAAAATATTGATACCTTTATGTTGACTTAGATTTGATTTTAAATCTCACTAATATAATGTTTAGTAGCACTAGAACCCCCCATAAAAATTTGTCGATTCATCTCGATTTCACCCTGTAGTAGAAAAAATCATGGTGTTTTGTAAGTTATATTATATGGTTATCTATAAATAAAGGTAAAATATGGTAAAATTGGAGTTAAAACTAAAGCCTACAGTCATTTGAGTTGATAACTTATTTTTTCTTATTTTGTTGTCTGTGTTGTTTAAATCAATGATGAGGAATGGGCAGCAGCATTCCTCTTATACCACCATATACGCCACCTATTACATGGGACCTAACATATTTGGCGCAACGTGTGTGCTAGTTCACCTCTGCCTACCCCTTCGGGGATATAGGCGTGATTTATGTATGTATGTATGTATGTTGTCTTTGTGCTGGTCAATAAATGTTTTTCTTTCTTTGTTCTTTCTAGAAGAACAAACCATAAAACAGTTGGTAAGAACCCACCCAAACTAACCGTTGTAGAAAACTTTAAGCAAACGCTTTCCTATCTAAATCCGCAGTGACCCCCCACCAAACTAACCGAAGCTTTTTAACCCAATGCTACAGTGACCCCCCACAACCTGGTGACCCTCTGGCCGCGCGAAGGGGTCAACCTCACCGGCTGGTCCTTCAAGCCGACCCCCCAACCCACCACCCACTTCCTCGGGCGGCCCGTCTACATCATCCTCTACTCAGTCGCCACCTACAGCCCCGTGCTGGAAGATCTCAAATTCTCTGTCACTGTTCAGGTAAGAAGATCATAAAGGATGTTGGGATCCGTGTGAAGTCTTGTGGTGACGGACGGCAGAGCAGAATACAATTGTCACCATCTAAATCTCTCCCGTGGGTGTCGTACAAGGCGACTAAGGATAAATCAGTGATGAGGAATGGGCAGCAGCATTCCTCTTATACCACCTAGCAATGTACTGCGACTTTTGTGCCCGATAAATGCCAATAGGCTCGCCACCTATTGCCATTTATCGAGACCTAACATAATTGGCGAAACGTGGGTGCTAGTTCAACTCTGCCTACCCCTTCGGGGATATACGTGTGATTTATGTATGTATGTATAATTGGTATGGTATTTGTTACTTTGGTATTGTCTAAAATATCATATATGTTATATCAGTTATGAGAGTACATAAGACAGATTTGGTGTTACAGGCCAACGCGACAACCCAGCAAGGCCCACTGCTGGACGTCGCACACCACGCCCACAAGATATACAACCCGGAGTTGTTCACGACGGAATACAAGGCGCTCCTCGCGGCCATGCCCGGCTATTTCAACATAGCCACGTTCATCAGCTCCCGGAAAGACTATATGTTCTGAGAGTGATGTGTGAAGTATGAGATCTCTCAATAAAATAGAAGGTTGCTTGGCGCAGGAAGCCCTTTCGCAAAATGTCATCGTGAAAAATTTGGTTTGGTTTCCCATTAAGTCACTATCGCAAAACGACATTTTCGCAGGACATCACTTTCGCACGATGAAACCCATTATTGCAGGATGTCACACCAGTAATTTATTTTCATATATCGTACGGCTGTTAGAATATAATGATTAGAAAAAGGTCGAAAAATAAATAGTCTTGATGCGAAAATCGAACCAGAGCGTCCTATGCAATGGTTGGCAGAGCCTTCATATTTTTAGATCTTTTTTTAACCGCAGGATGTCACACCAGTAATTTATTTTCATATATCATGTAGGTAAATTGGTTTTTATAATAGTTATTTCTATTTTTTATGTTTTCAATTTACTACTTGCCAGATTCCAGTGTATAAGATCTCTCCTAAGAAAAAAAATTGCTGGAGTCCTGCGAAAATGGCATTTTGCGAAATTGACATCCTGTGAAATGACGTTCTGCAAAACTGACCTAATTTTTCACGATGGTAAAAAAGGTCAGAAAAATGTGGAAAAATTATTATTCATAATTTTTTCTAATCCCTCCATCAGGATATATATTTCTGATTGCTATATTATCTCTATTATAATAGAGCTGCCTTTTGAGTTCATAGACCTTAATTAACTATTAGTGTTCAAACAAGCTTTATTTTTGATATAATGATTATTAGGGTCGACTGTTTAGTACCAGTGTGGGAGGCCAATCAGATAATTATGTGGTAAATGTACTAATATTATGTTTTATAAGTATTTAGGGGGTGATTGTAAATGTGTTATTATAACTAGATTACTTTTTTATTACTAAGAAAATGTCGGACAACTTACGAGAAATTATGTGTAAATAATAAAAACCCTAATAAATTTATATAATAATATTGTAGGGTTATGTCCAATTGTATTTATCCCTATTTATTTTGATTTAGCCTGTGCGACTTGAATGAGAAAATTAATTTTCGTCTTATTAAGAATCCATTGGCTTTTTTAATCCATTAAATTATTTGTGTAATTTATAGCAAATATAAGGTATAGTTTACTATTTATTTGATGTTATTTATTGTAATAAAAAAGGTACTTTGGAAGGTAATGTCGGTATAAAAAACCCGACTGCATGTTAAAAGTTAAGCTGATTATCATCATGTATATTGAGAGTTCATATTTATTTATTGTAAGTTTCCAGTGCAGTTATATTATATTTCACCTTTATTTAAGACTAATTTAGTTACGTTATGCCAGGGAACGAAAATATTTTATAAAGCTGTTAAGTTTTTGGTAATTATTGTTACCAAATGAATTTAGTCACATAGCGAGTAAGGGACAAAAATAAAAGACTATGTTTTATTAAAATATGTTTTATTTGTATATCAGTCTCACAAGTTGTCATACATAAAATTTTATATTTTAAGCATGGCAACATTTCATAATTTATCACAAAAAATTATGTCTCACTAACGAAATGTGGTTAATGCACAAGTGATATTGTCACTTGTACATAATCCACACAAATTTCATCACGAAAGATGGTTTATTAACTTAATACTAAAAACGAACTAATAAAAGCAAACAATATGGATTATCACATTTAAACGATAATTAATTAAGCCAAATATTCACATTTATAGGGATTTATAAATACATAACACAGTATAAATTAAAACCACAACATTGCACTCCTGCAAACTCAGTTTATTTTGAGATCAAAACAATATATATCTGAGGATATACAATAAAAATGCATAAAATATGTGTAGGGAGTAACTTTTATATTTCTTCATTATTCACGACAGTTATTATTTGGATAACGGCTAAGACAATGTTGCCGTAGATTAATTAAACAATGAAAAGGTGCACACATTACATGGCAAGGACTACAAAACTTATATTATTATCTATCTATTACTTTATACTGCAAATTTTATCGAAAAACACATGTCAATATGATTTAATAATATTCTATGATTGTTTTACAGTCGTTACATTGATAGGCGACATTATCTGATAACTCTATAGTACCTTTCAATGGTTTGAATTTCTGTATAATATGCACACCTCTCTACCACTACAAAAGAAACTACACACTTAAAAATCCTCACACACTCCTAAAAAAAAATCTCTTAATATACATGTAACACAAACAGTTTTTTCTCTCTACATAATGTAAGTTGAAACAGGTAAAAAATATATGAAATAACAGCATGGAAATAGGATACAATATTTTATTGCGATCTGCCTTAAAAGCATAAATCATGTTCGAAACAAATTTCAACTTTAATTTTTGTTATACTGGGACGATAGGCAAGTCAGACTTACACTAATTTACATAGGTAATTTATACAAGGGCTAAGTTTTTAGATATTTATATGTACTGTTATAATAAGACAGGAAACTGATCTACCGGATGTTTTCTCTCTCTCTCAAAAATGTTGATATTATAAATTAAAAATAATAAGGGTAGCCTTTTTACTCTAGCTGTATTTATTATACCCACTCTAGCAATATTTGCGCAGCAAGAGTAATCCATTTTTTTTCAAGAATTCGTTGCAATACATTATAATTCTAACTCTATCAATTCCCATAAGAGGGACGAAAACGTTTCACCGAGGGTTTCACCGTTCGCGTGCCAGATCCATAGTGTAGCAGCGAGGAAGTCAGTAGCAGCGCTTGGGACTTGTGACCCAAGTGTAGGTTTAAGGGGGCCCCCCTTTACAAGTCATCCGGTATTTCAATTCCCTAAATGCATACAGTAATCAGTTGCTAGAAGCTTCTAAAAACTTTAATCCGTAACCGGGTTCTGTCTCTCTCTCGTAATAATAAATATCAAGTTTTAATTTGGGTGTACGATAATAATTGAATTAAAATTAAAATTAAAAATATTTTGTATAAGAAAAATAATGCTCACAGACAAAATTTTACTTCGTCTAAAACCGAAATAAATACAATTTAATGACATTTTAGATTGGTATTGTGAGGTACACTTCTATTTAGTCTATACTTAGTCTTTAGTCTATGGGTAATCGATACGGTATGTCGATGTTCATTATTGTGTGACAATAATTATAAAATATTCAAAATTACAGTTATAAACACTCAAGAATCCTATTAGTAAGACGTGAAATCCTGAGAATATTTTGTAACTTATTCTGGACATACATACTGTACGTCTAGAGTAAGTATATCAAAAATCAAATCCGAAATTGTACAAGTACTGTTACTTTTACTTAAAGTTTATAAAAATCTTCATTAATAGTTTTGAATGTACGGTCAACGGCATTTAAAACTACGCAAATCTGTCAAATTTCTTCGATCGATTGTCAACCTTAACTAGTTAGCAGTAAAGCACAAAATCGATTGAGTGAATCTGACATTTTGCTGTGGCCTGACGTGCTATTGGCTGTACAGTAATTACAAAACACATTAAGGCGGCAACAATATTTAACACTTAGGGCCTGTTTCACAATCGACAAGTAAGTTCTGAGTAGCTTACTTGGCAGTTCAATTGACATATATTTCTTAATACAACTGTCAAATGATCTGCCTAGTAAGCTACTCAGGACTTACTTGTCGATTGTGAAACAGGCTCTAAGACTTATTATAATTAGAGGGTGGAATCAAATCAATAAACTAATAACAATCGGTAATTCTAATAATATTATGCTAAATTATACAAAACAAAAACTCATTCTATAGTTTGTGAACTTTTTGTATTACGTTTGTAATTTAATTTACACACATAAAAGGTAATCAGTATTTATCGACGCTAGCATAATCAAGGGGTAGTTGAACCAAATAAATGCTTGTATACTTCGGTATTTAAAAAGAACATTAGCGTTAATGTCACGTAGGCACAAATGACATTATAGTATATTGTATTTTCACAAAAAAAAAACCGAATCCCCTAGCTTCATTTCACACACTAAATCTAATGATAACAAAAAAATACGTATAAGTAACTATTATTATGTAAACGACACTCTTTCTTTCCTTATTACTATATAAATCGCAGTGTTACCTTTTTAAAGGCTTATAACAAATCGAAACGTGCTTATACAAAACCTTAAATCGTAAGAACATTGGAAGAGAGAGAGCAGAATGAATGCACTACAGTTAAGTCAATATTTAATTGCACGACTATCGTCTAAGAAACAGTACGTAATAAAAAGAACTACGCATGTGGCCTTTTAAAGTTTGACAATACCAACAACTAGCCAATGGGAGCCTAGCCAAGTGGCAGACGATATAGCGCTTCTATCGAACAAATGTCAAACTTTTGACAACTACTCTTAAATTTGACACAACGGCCGCCATGTTATTTTCAATGCAATGCATCGTACATTTTTATTTTGTTCGTTCGAATAGATTGCCACTTGTCAATATTAAAATAGCTTTTGAGACTTACACCAACGACACCTGTCGCTTCGATTTATAATTTGACAATCAGATGTGGTTTCGCAAATGTAGTACCTACTGAATTCTTTATTTAATCCTTGGGTAACATTTTTTTGTGCATAACATTTGAACTACACTATGTACAGTTCTATTTTTTTATTATTACTCGTTCAAAGTGCCAAAAGATTATCATATTCAACAATAAATAGCATGTAACACGAATATAGGTTAGCAGTCTAATAAATATAACTTATAACAGTAGGCTACTTTCGCAACTTACACTTTTTTTTCTACTTTGATCTGATTATTATCGAATCAAAGGAAAAATATTTACAAGGAAAACTTCGTAATCACGATTCAAACCAACAGATGGCGTTAGTGTCGGTTGTGTAAGTCGCTTGACCGTAGACAATTATTTATCGTCCCAATTTACAGACTTTCTAAGCTAGAACATTCAACACGGTAGGGTTGTACATAAGTTTTATTGCTATACGAGTTGCATACTATCATATAACTACTTTTACAAGTATTACAACATAAAAAGAGGGGTTGATGGTCCGATCAATTTGGTAAGGAGAGTCAACGAGGCGGCATTTTGAAACTATTATCAGCAATGGTCCTTCGAAATGGCCGCCATTTCAATATAGGTTCACGGAGAGTCGACTGGCTGCCACCATTTTATTGTTAAACTTCTTCCTGAATGTCTCCGCCGCTTGCGTGGTCTTGAAAGTGATCTTAGCGGTCCTCTCTTCTTTGTCCAAGCTTAAACTCTGCAAATATAGCCGTAGGTGTTTTTTTGACAATTCCATAATATTGTAAACATGTCTTATTATCTAATGACGGTATAACTAAGAGTATAAACGCTAAATTGTGACATAGAAACTAATATTAGACACATTTCAAACGAGAGCTGTATCTTCAGATGGTAGTAGTTGGGCAATTTAGGCCTTATTGAAAAGTATAAGAAAGTACACAGTATGGGGTGACAATAAAAAGATAAATATACAGTTAACCGGACGTGTATCATCAAAAGGGATCCAAACCACAAGGTTTTTATTTAGAAACAAGTAAAAGATGGCAATGCAGTCTTTATATTTCTATATAACAAAATGTCTCCATACAGGTTACCATTCCACATCTATAACATTTTTAGGTTATTATTTTAGTCTTTAGGTTATTTATTTTAGTCTCGATAAAATTATACCACCTTCTTGGATCATTATAGCAAAATTACTAATAAAAGACACTATATATTTCTATGAATAAATCATACTATTTTTGTACAGATGTAAAAAAAGCTGGAACTTTTTGTTCAATGTTGTATCAAATGTGGCATGGTGTGGGTTGGACCCCCTTTGTCCCGTTTAGTTATTTATAGGGTCATATAATTTTAATAAATTTAACGACATATTTCCACGTTATTGTGTTATTTGTAAGAACACACTCTGTTTAGTAATCTATTTTTAAGAAAATACGGACTCAATCCATACACCAACAATTACAAACGTACTTATTGATTGTGCATAATGCAGATTATTATTTTCATAAACATCCATACCAATAGTGCTTTTAAAGATACAACTCTTCATTTTAAGCCACACTATTAAAATAATAAGAAAAATGTTAAGTTTTCTCTACACCCGTAATACACACACATAAATATTTGAGTAAATTATAACCAAACTCGCTAAAATTAGTACATACACGAACAAAACATTATCTAAATGTAGAATCATAACAAATTATTCGCTACCAAACATTAGAAAAACATGTTATAAAAATTAATCCAATGATTTACAAGAAAAAAATTAACACTTTTCCTATACTTTACAATAGTATATATACAATTTAAATGTAAGACCAATAAAATGTATGATGTCATGTAGAAATATACGTATTCAGTCAATTCAATTTAGATACTGTGAACAAAACATCAGGTTGCACAAATCTGTCAATATTTTAATATGATGTTTAACTGAAACATTTTGATCTAGGTGTAAAATTCGATATACTGGGTGTAACAGAGGTGTAGTCATATTTAAAGGGGTTATTCAGGCCATCAAACTGAACAACTTTCGCTAAGGGACCAAAATCAAAATCTCAGAAAAAAAACTTTCCCATACTAAACCGAGTACCAGCTGACATCAGTTTGTTTGAGGGAGTGTTTATTTTTCTGAGATTTCGATTTTGGTCCCTTAGCGAAAGTTGTTCAGTTTGATGGCCTGATTAACCCCTTTAAGTATGACTACACCTCTCTGTTACACCTTGTAGAAAACTGGACAGTATGTGGGACCATCACCCGCATAGTTTAACTGTTTAAATTTCAAGAATTCTACAATAGTTCTAATTCGTTGAGAGATGTATAAAAAATAGTGTTACATTGAAATTGTATACTGATTGAATCCATAAATATCACAGCCAAGCTAATAATATACAAATACGTTAAAAGATTATCAAATAATTTTATAATCTGTGCAGTATAAGCTAATCAGTCTATGAAATTCCTAATCACATTAAAATATCACAACAATCTTTATTGTACATCGATTGCACTCTGAGTGCATTATTATTATTTGTTTAAATCGATTACAAGTCGACATAGGACTATCAAACATATTTTTATGTCCAGTATACAACTAAAGCAAAATATCACAGATATAATTTATTCCATGTGCGATTTTAGTGTACAATGTCAAAATACATTACATGGAAATGTGTAAGTTACTTCAATTTTCAGAGGTCGATGGGAGTTATTGTCACGTATACCTACTATGTATACCTACCATATATTTTTATTATTAGGAATCTAATAACAATAAGGTCTTGCAAGCAGACAAATACATAATATTGCATCAAAACGACCTTGAACATTTACGAAGTCTTCACTAATTATCATAATCTATTGAAATGCTATTCGTTCACATGCATATGAGTGAGATGATAATCAACAGGAAACCCTGTTTTTTTTTGGGGACTATTAAGACATCTCTAAGTGTGATACCATTTGAAATTATGTCGGATTGGTACTACAACAATATTTTATTATATGTTTTAACAATATTTTTTATTAAATTTTAACAGTACAAACCACCTAATCAAGAATTGACATATTTATCAAATAGCATTGATATACAATTATTTTTGTACAAATACAACCTAAAAACCAATAAAATATTTCAATAATTATTACAATATTTCGTGGATTTTTTTTATATGATAAGTTAATAAACAGTATTATCGACAATAACATAGACTACCGTAAACAAAGACACAATACCCAACCCATCAACCTCTGTGGTCGTGGATGATTTTCATCCGATCCTACAAAGCTATTTACATTACATGATATTTATTTGTTTGTATTTGTAAACATAAGCCATACATAAATAAATAATAATCACATTTCATATCACAGTACAGTGTAAAACTAAAATAAAATATAAGGGTACGTATCGATTTTCCGGCAGCGGGCGACGGTCATTATTATCAACTTTATCATGAAGGGAAGTCTTCCTATTCGGTGTTATCAGAAGTCGCCGTAAAGTATAAAAAGAACAACCTATTAAATAATATTTGTTGTTTTACATCTCACAAAAAACATATTCCTGAGATGATGATAAGATGTGGTGTGGTGACGGCAGAGCAGAATTTAATCGTCAATTTCAGATAATCATGGTTGAATCTTGTAACCAAATTTACAGAGGCCTACATCTCTAGAAATGTGGAGGCTCAAGCAAGAACTTCAGGATTAACTGACATCACGAAAACATCATTTTCTGAATCTTTCACGGTTTCCTTGGATTTAATTGTAACTCCAAATTCACTCCTTTCTCCCACAGGGGTAGGCAGACATCACTTCTTTCCACTTGTTCACACACTGCCCTTACATACTTCTTTCGTTTCATCCAATCTCATTATTGTCCTCATGCATGCCCGTCGGTTTAGGGTACTTCACCTGGCCCTTTTTTAATTTGCTTTTAAATTGATTATGAAAGATCCGCCGAGGCCTCCCCCTTCCCATTTCTCCATTGACTTCCGCCATATAAATCCTTTTTGTCATTCTCTTTGCATTCATTCTTTCGACGTGACCAAACCGTGCGAGCGTCCCTTTCTCAAAGCTTGTCATTACGTCTTCTCTCAAACCACTCCTTTCTATTATCTCACTGTCATAATGGGACATTAGTGACTTCTTAGACTAACATCGTTCGAGTGAAACGCGCTACAATGAACTCTTTCTATGTCCTACCTATTGACATCGGACGGGCGATCTCTGTCCTACCTCGCCCTCGGTGTGACATTATCGACATCAGCACAGGCGATTTCTTTCTCTTTCCTCCCTACTCACAGCAAACTCTTTCTCTGTCCTACCCACTCGCTTCGGTGGGACATTTACGATATCAGACGCAAACTAACACATTGCGAGTGAATATCGTATCAGCGATGCTTTTCTTTGTACTGTCAATTTTTGTCATGGAACATTGGCGACTTAATCCGCACACTAACACAATTCTACTGAAACGTTTGCAGCGAACTCTTTCTATGTCCTACTTACTCACATCAGACGAGCAAACTCTGTCCTATCCAATCACACCGGACAATCAATTCTCTTCTTTGACCTATTATTACCGAAATTAGCGAATTCAGACGGAGACCAACCAACACAATTCGAGCGAAACGCGCGACACTGAACTTTTTCTCTGTCCTATCTACTGGCACCAATCGAGCAAACTCTTTCTCCGTCTAACCTACTCATATCGAACTCTTTCTCTATCCTGCCTACTCACATTGAACTCTTTCTCTATCCTACCTACTCACATCGAACTCTTTCTCTGTCCTACCTACTGACACCAACCGAGCGAACTCTTCCTCTATTCTACCTACTCCCATCGATCTCCTATAGAGTAAGAGCCAACCACACCGGCTAACCTCTTCCTTGTCCTGTCATCACGGGACATTAGCGACTCAACACACAAACACCGTTGACCTCGCGGAATACGCAACTACCGCGACACCGCCCGCCGCCGTTCAAAACCGCACGCACAATCGTACGCGAATGCGAATGCGTATGCGTATGCGTACGCGCTGCATGTTACCTGCACGTGCGATCCGGCCAGCGAGGCCAGCCGGGCGTCGGTCATGCCGTGCGGCAGGTTGCGGACCAGCGCGGCGGACAGGGGGCCGAGCTCGTCCCCCAGCTCGTCCCGCGACTCGTCCCCCGACTCGTCCTCCTCGGGCCGCTCGAGGACGGGCTCCCGGCGGACGACCAGTCGCCGGTCCGAGGCGACCGCGCCCTGGACCGCTCGGCTGAACGCGCGGGCGAACGCTCCCGTCGTAGGCGCCTTTCCCTTGTTAGAGGCGGGCGCGGAGGAGGCCGAGCCGCGGACCACCACCCTGCGGCTGGGCGGCGACTCCTTCTCCTGCGGCGGCTCCCTCTCCCTCTCCTTCTCTCTATCTCGGTCCGCGAGGCTGGCGGCCCGCGTCTGCAACGTCACCGGCTAGTCAGCGGGTTGTATAGGTAGTCATAGTCACATCATTTATTGCCACATGTTGGTATAACAGATGTTACATAAGATAATATCCATAAACATGACCCTGTAAGGGTATCGCAATACAGACAAATTAATAATTATATTTACAATTTGGTTTTTGAGGTAACAGTAATATATAATAATATATAATAAATTTCCCACATAATGCAATTAACTAATACACTTTAAATATCAAAAAATTCTTTTAGTGAAGTGGTATTGGCATATTTCCTATTTTTAGGCTCTGTTTTTTATTTATTTCTCAATTTTTTGAGATAGTGTACAAATACATGGGGCATTATGGAACATCTCCTTGATCAATACTGTTACTGTGAAGCGAGAGCGATTTTCTCTTGGCACAAGTGTTTTTACACTTAAAAGGAGAAAAATCCAACTCAAATATTGTAAAAACTATTTGTTTATTGAATAAACCATTTTTCAATTAACGCATTCTTTGAACACCCATACAGTGGCAGGTCTTAGCGAAAATGGCTCAGTGAAACATGAGTTTATAGTCTCACAAATTGATCGAAAAATTATCAATCTGGTATATTTTATTTAATAGGACAACCAAGACAAACAGATACAAATTACTTTTTTAGGCTTATTGTGTAGCCTTACAGCTAAGTGTCGGCTTAATTAAAAACTGCCACGGAATGTGGACTATAATTAAAATTACAAAATATACTATTAAGTCCGTATTTGTCCGTAAATTTATTCTCCTACCAGGATTCAAACCTGGGACTAGCTAGCGATCTGGACCAAACCGGTCGTCTATATAACTATATTACACCTCAATTGAATTCATACCTCTTTTTTATCAAAAGTTATCCTCTGCCGTGATTTGTTTGTGGTAAGTTCAGTTGTGGCCTTTGCCTGCGCAAGGAAAAAATATACCATTAATTATTAAGTATATTTTAAAAAAATATTTCATTAACTGCCAATCAGAGACATCAATTAACGTTAATGAGTACTTAATATAAAAATGTGTCAATTCAAAACTAGTCTATATTCTTCATTGATATTTTTCTCGACATGTCTGTGCATTCATTCCTTACTAACACTTTTCCGGTGTGATGGATTATATTAAATTTAAAGAGTTGTTCGATTAAGTCTGACCTAAATTAATGGAAGTGGAAATAGATAAAACCAACCCAGATAGGAATACGATAATGCATGGATTGTGTAAGGAATGTGATGGGAGTGGGTAAAGAGATGTGTGACAGGACTGAGTGAGATGTGAGAGAAAAAGCTCATTGTGCAACTCCAAACAGGATGGGATAATGTCTATGATGAAGATTGCTAACATGAGAATTTTACGGTTTATAAACGTTATTTAAACAATGGACTAATTTTTCTAGTTTGCTATTAAAAATATTCACCTTGGCATATTTCTTATCGGTGTCATCCGCCCTGGATGAACTAGACACCACGGGTCGTCGTGGGGGTGTTTTCTCTGAAAGAAAAAGAAACAAGTATTATATTTTTTCATCATCATCATCTTCATCAGGCGTCTATAGCGTCTCTACTGCCGTATAGTCTGTACCATCGAACTTGTCTTATTTGGTTGTTTACTTATCTTGGCACACGTTTTTATTAAAAATGCAGCATTAAAAATCAACTGATAACTAGATTCAATAGGTTTCAGTCTATAATAACGATTTATTGTAATAGATTTTTTACATTGTTATTATTTTATTTTTGAATGGGTGATTTAAAAAAAAAGTTGTAACAAGATTGTTTACCAAATAAGATAAGTTAGATGGTACAGACTATAGCAGTGGCCTTTTCGATGGAACTATTTATGGCGAATGATCCATAACTACACACATAAATCACACCTGAACAGGATTTATTATTAGGATTTAAATTCAAAGATTTATTGAGGATTTAAATTGGCCGTGTGGTGACGGCAGAGTAGAATACAATTGTCACCATCCCAAATCTCTCCCGTGGGTGTCGTACAAGGCGACTTAGGATAAATCAGTGATGAGGAATGGGCAGCAGCGTTCCTTTATACCACCGTCCTGGCAATGTACTGCGACTTTTGTGCCCGATAAATGGCAATAGGCTCGCCACCTATTACATGGGACTTAACATAATTGGCGAAACGCGGGTGCTAGTTCACCTCTGCCTACCCTTTCGGGGATATAGGCGTGATATATGTATGTATGTATGTAAAACTTACAAGGAAATTGCCCGGTGTTCACCATTAAAAGGGTAAACCAAAACCGAAAGGGTGTGATGGATGATATGAATCAAAAGGGAGTGGATGGCTTGACGTCGTCGGCCCAATGTTAATGGAAAAGGAATCACACTGCAAACAGGGCAGGGAGATGATGATATTTGGAAAATTATTTTATATAAATAGATAATAATAAATAAATATTTTTACACTCCCGCCTATCATCTAGCCCAAAGTAAGTAGCATAAGCACTTGTGTTATGGATACTAGATAATTATGTATATAAATGTTGAAAATATACTACATAAACATATACACAACCATGACTCGGGAACAAACATTTGTGGTCATCACAAAGTTTGCCCCTACCAGGATTCGAACCCGGCACCTCATGGCCAATACCCAGCAATCTGAGCATTCGACCAAGGCGGCCGTCAAGTAAAATTTAAATTTCTGATTACATACACATTTCATATCAGCTGATTTAAGTTTATTCAGCCCTACACTGGTGTGGCAACGCACCTTTCTTGTCTCGGGCGTCGTTGAAGATGATCTTCTGTCGCTGGGGCGCCGCCTTCCGTGCCGGGGCCGGGCCGGGGGCGAGCCGGTTCCGGATGTCCACCGGAGGTTTTTCTACCGGTTTCCTGGAACCACACAGACACTGTCAGCCGTGTGGTGACGCCAGAGCAGAATACAACTTTGTCACCACCCCCATCTCTCCCGTGGGTGTCGTACAAGGCGGCTAAGAGTAAAGACAGCAATGAGTAATGGGCAGCAGCATTCCTCTTGTACCATCTAGCAATATACTGCGATTGATGTGCCCGATAGATGGCAATGGGCTCGCCACCTATTGCATGGGACCTAGCTAAATTGGCGATAAGTGGCTGTTAATTCACCTCTGCCTACCCCTTAGGGGATATAGGCGTGATTTATGTATGTATGTACACAGACACTGTTATTGGCTTTAATCGTGACAGCATTCACATTTAGATTGCATTCACATTAGATAAAGTTGATGAGTGCATGTGAATGTGCACTCATCAAAGCAAAGAATATTTATTCAGTATTATACATAAAATGTCTTTAGACATTTTTGATGAGTGAAGTGTTTATGTATATTCATTACATTTCTTGGTGTAATAAGTATCCATATAAAATATTCATCCAATTTAAAAAACTTTCTGAAAATTTGTCCGATTCTCTATTGTCCAGACTATGTCGTTGACCTTAGTTCTCCTGCTGATCTCATCATTTCTGATATGATCACGCAAGGAAACACCGAGTTACTACAAACAAGTTAAGGTCTACGATTGATTGAGGAAATCCGACAGTTTCGGCCAGTCTGAAGGCGATTCAGGCTTTGTACAGATAATACAGGCTGTACAGATAATGTATGTACACATATACATACATAAATCACGCTTATATCCCCGAAGGGGTAGGCAGAGGTGAACTAGCACCCACATTTCGCCAACTATGTCAAGTCCCATGTAATATGTGGAGAGCCTATTGCCATTTATCGGGCACAAAAGTCGCAGTACATTGCTAGGTGATATAAGAGGAACGCTGCTGCCCAATCCTCATCACTGATTTGTCCTTAGTCGCCTTGTACGACACCCACGGGAGAGATTTCGGGTGGTGACAATTGTATTCTACTCTGCTGTCACCACACGGCTTAGTAATTTTTGGCCATATCATGTAGTTAATGTTTTTTTTTGAAGTTCCCAGAGTCATCTGGCAAGAGAATAATGATGATGATGATGATGAACTGACACAGATGATGAATTTGATTGAAGAATGTACGTACTTGGCGGGTTTCTCCTTGAACCGGCCCGAGTCCTCGTCGTCGGACAGGATGCCGTCAATATCCCCCAGGATCAGATCGAGGTCGTCGTCGCTGTCCATGGCGGTGGCGGTGGCGGTGGCGGCGGCGGGCGCGGTGGCGGGCGCGGGCAAAGGCGGTGTGAGCGCCCTCTCCGGGGACGGCTTGGCCGGTTCGCGGGGCGGTGTTAGCGTGTCTGTCCAAAAACACATTCTAGTAAGCAAAATCTCAATTGACACGATAATACAACACACCCTTCTTACTCCTGCTCCCAAATAGGCGTGATGACATCATTAAAAAACAATCAATGATTTTGTTCAAACACAATCGTTCGGTGGAACGAGACATTCCTTTTTTTTTAATTTTGTTTTTACCTGTGACTTCCCGCCAATTTGCCTCTATTATATTTTTTTTTATTTTCAACTTCCTGAGCATATTGATGGTAAACAAAGTAAACAGATTTGATGATTTTAGTGGAAAATACATATTAATACATCTTTTCACTTCTCATGCTCTGAAAGTAGTTATTTGTGCAGGATATAGGCTGCACAAAATCGAATTTTGTGCTCTAGAGCATTAACGTATCTACTCATAAATGTGTCGATAATAAGGCAAAGAAAATGAGCCATGCAGCCAAACACAATAAGAAATTCAGAGATAGAATTTGTTAGTTTTTGATATTTACTTAAATTTATTTGTACAAAGATTTTGGTGGTTAGAAAAAGAATTTCGAAAAATTATGGTCTTGAGGCGGGAATCGAACCCGCGTCCGCTGCTATCCGGGCAGGTGCCTGACCGCTCGGCCACCCAAGACACCAAGATTTCTAACCACCAAAATCTTTGTACTAATTTTTCTAACATTTATATAATGTTAAAATTAAAATCGAATAGTAAATTTATTTGCTTAATGTGTTTTTAAGACATAAAAGATATTACAATTTTAATTCAAGCAGGTACGGTAGGTTATTAAATTAATTTAAGAAAATTATTATTTCAAAATTAATTAAATACTTGGCTTTATATGTCTGCAGCCCAAGCCTAATATCAATGGGAAAAACAATTTCCGTCAGTATTCAAAACTGTACTAATTTTAGTTTGAATTTTAAGAAATGTTATGAGAAATTCTGATTTATTTCCTCGCAATCGAAGTGAAAAGCAGAGTTTCTACCTCGTCCACAAAACCATTTTTATCCTCGACATTACTATCAGCCCTCGCCTTCGGCTCGGGCTGCTAAAAGTCTCGGACAAAAATGATTCGTTTTGTGCACTTGATGGAAAATCTACTATTCCTCTGCATGCGTTGACGTATGCTTTGACGTGACGTCAGTCCTTTCCTTTACACTGCGACCTTTTTATTCGAGCACCATTCAATATTAGATTTTCCATCAAGTGCACAAAACGAATCATTTTTGTCCGAGACTTGGCGTGGGCTGATAGTAATGTCGAGTAATTTAATTCAAACTAAAATTAGAACAGTTTTGAATACTGAAGGAAATTGTTTTTCCCATTGATAATAGGCTTGGGCTGCAGACCTATACAGCCAAGTATTAAATTAATTTTGAAATAATAAATTTCTTAAATTAAATTAATAACCTACCGTACCTACTTGAATTAAAATTTTTACATCTTTTATGTCTTAAAAAACACATTAGGCAAATAATTGTAAGTAAATATTAAACCATAACGTGATATTTCTTATTGTGTTTGGCTGCATGGCTCATTTTCTTTGCCTTAATATAGACACATTTATGAGTAGATACGTTAATGCTCTAAAGCACAAAATTCGATTTTGTGCAGCCTATATTCTGCACAAATAATAACTTTCAGAGCATGAGAAGTGAAAAAAATATTAGAAAAAATGGCTTTAAACTTAGTTATACCGAAATAAAGGTTTTTTTTTGTAAATATTAAATGTGGGGGTTAGAGACGGATTTCTGTACGTTATATTATTAAAAAAAATTAAGATCACATTATTTTCATTTAGGACGTGACATCATGAGTGTACTTCGCAACAACTCTCAATCACTGCTATCCTGCCTAACATACAGTACTGGCCCAAAACTCACCACAGGTAGAGTTGACCTCGGCCTGCTCCTGCAGCGGCGACCGGTCTCTGAGCGGAGCCCGAGGGGGCTGCGCCCTGTCCGGGGAGCGCCTGGTGGTGTCCGGCCTGACCTGGTCGGCGCTGCTGGGCCTGTCCGGGTGTCTGTCCTCTGTGACAGGGACAGGTTCGGTGGCGCGGTCTTGGCGGCCTCTGTGTAAGCGCGTGCTATGTTAATGTACAACTATAACTAGCTTAGCTCGTTTTCCGTTTCAAAAAAGTAGCTCGTAATTACCTTTTCATCGTCCATCACGGAAAGAGTATTTTTGTCACACCTGACCATAAAGTGGACTTATTCGCACGCTACGCGCACGGGAAATCCTATTTTTTGGGTGGGGGGGGTGACTTAAAACTATTATCTCACCTTGGGCAATAAAAAAAGAAGGCCTCTGATCGCATATCTATCCCTTGTCAATTACTTGCTATCTGAGACATTCTTTGTTTTATTATATAATCTACAATTTCTTTCTATGGCCGTGTAGTGATGGCAGAGCAGAATACAATTGTCATCAGCAGCATCTCTCCCGTGGGTGTCGTACAAGGAAACTAAGAGTAAAGACAGTGATGAGTATGGGCAGCAGCATTTCTCTCATGCCACCTAGCAATATACTGCGATTTATGTGCCCGACATATGGGAATAGTATTGTTATAGCATTTATTTACTACACATACATACATGCATAAATCACGCCTATATCCCCGAAGGGGTAGGCAGAGGTGAACTAGCACCCACGTTTCGCCAATTATGTTAGGACCCATGTAATAGGTGGCGAGCCTATTGCCATATATCGGGCACAAAAGTCGCAGTAAATTGCTAGGTGGTACAAGAGGAACGCTGCTGCCCATTCCTCATCCAATACTGTTTTATCCTTAGTCGCCTTGTACGACACCCACAGGAGACATTTGGGGTGGTGACATTTGTATTCTACTCTGCCGTCACCACACGGCACTTATTTACTGATTGAACTTGAACTGAGTTCCATTCACAATTACCTCTCCTCCAACTGCTTCTGAAGGGCGACAGCATTCTTCCTCCTTCTCACTTCTTTTGCTCTCAGCACTCTCTCTCTTAAGGTCTCCTGTTCTCTCACGCGTCGTCTGTATTCGGTGTCCTTTATAGATTTACAAAATGAAATATAGTCAAATATGACACAGAATTCGAACGCAAATAAAGTTGTAATGTCCAAACGCGTGACAATCAAGGCATAGAGCACTCAATTAAAGACCACAGAGTATCTGTCAGTGTTGCCAGCATGGACATAATACTGGGTGTAACAGAGAGGTGTAGTCTTATTTAAAGGAGTTACTCAGGCCATCACAATCAATCACTTTCCTATACTAAACCGAGGACCAGCTGAGATCAGTTTGTATGGGGGAGTGTTTAATTTTATATTAGAACATTTTTACTAATCAAAGCAAAATACCAGTGGACGTGGGACATTCACAAAATTCGTTGTATGAGGACTGGGAAGTTGTTCATGATGATGATGAAATTCAATATAACTTACCTCGTCATTCGCTCTGGGCGGTCCCTCGGGCCTCCTTGACCGCTCCGGCCGGTCGACTCTGTCGGGCCTCTCAGGCCTGTCCGCCCTTTCGGGGGACCGCCGCGGGGAGGGTGACCGGCGCACAGGTGACGGTGTACGCATTCTGACAGGAAATGAGTTAACATATTGAATCAAACCAAATTAAGTAGTGTGTAACCAGCCGTGTGGTGACGGCAGAGTAGAATACAATTGTCACCACCCCCATCTCTCCCGTGGGTGTCGTACAAGGCGACTAAGGGGAAAGACAGCAATTAGTAATGGGTAGCAGCATTCCTCTTATACCATCTAACAATATACTGCGATTGATGTGCCCGATAGATGGCGATAAGTACTAATGGCAAAAGGATACTATAAAATTCAGGACTATCTAGATGACAAGGATGTTTGGAATAAATAACTTTTATTTATATTTATATAATTGATGATTAATATGCTGTTCTGTCTGTAATGAAGGATGTTGATAGCTTCAGAAATTGTGACTCTAATTATTATTACTTGACGTTAAAGCTATTGACATCTTTCATTAAATTTTCATTGAATTTAGATTATATATTATATATGTAACTAAGGGAGGAAAATACCCGACTGAGTTTCTTGCCCGTTCTTCTCAGAACAGGGCCTCCCGGTAGCTTACGAACGGATGGCGTAGATTTTTCGCTAGATATTGAAAACTTGTGTGTCCGTATAGGTAGGTTGGGGGTTGGGGGGTTGATTGGTAGTGCGCGGCATGTTTCGGTTTATGTGATTGGCGAGTTGTGGGATTGTATTTGGTGCATAATTTACAATGTACCTGCAATGTCATAACTCGTTGACAATGGTGGGTTTCTCTACAGCCTACTTGCGTGCCGTTCTGCTAGCGGAGCGTTGGGCCCTGATGCGTTTAGTACCATCTTGGTATTGAACGCGGCAGGGTCGGCGCTTCGTTGCGGCTCGGGGCGTGGGCGGGTTTGGGAGACCTATCATTACAGACTGAGGCATGCTGCGCACTGCCCTATTTTTTCTTGGACACACGGGTTTTCGGTATCTAGCGTCTTGACGATTCATAAGTGTATTGTAATCATACCAGATATGAATAAATGAATTTTGACTTTGACTTTGACTTTGATAGGCTCGCCACCTATTACATGGGACAGCTAAATTGGCGTTTAGTGGGTGTTAATTCCCCCCTTAGGGGATATAGGCGTGATTTATGTATGTATGTAAATTAAGTGTACAACATTGAACATTGAAAGTGAACCAAAATATAAGTTAACTACATGAGATTGAGTATACACAATTTTGTAAGTGTTAATCAGTGTTCACAATAATAATATTTGAAAAACCGTTCGTAACGTCTGTAGCGAGGTTTTTTTTTGTGACCATACCCTGTGTATCCCCAAAGGTAGGTGTTACCCTAAAATGCTTCACGCTTCACTTAACATTCAATTATTTTTAAGATTTAATTGCCAGATATTTTACTTTAAAAATGATAATAAACATGTTTGATTTGCTGGACTTGTTTATTTCTATTCTCATAACAAAAATGGAATCTTTTCTGTTCCATCCTGTATATTATTATGTATAATGTGGTTGTCCTATGAAAGTAGATAAAATGTAACGGTAGTGTAAATAATTAATCAATAATAGCAAATGATCACGATCGCTCTTGTAATTTCTGTCTGTTTTATTAGTCACTTATGTTTACCCTTCCATTTTCCTATCACATTTTAATAATCCATGAAAAATGTAAAGAATCATAAAGGAGTTTCTAACAGGTAGCATTCCTTTCTGGCCCAACCTGTATATGTGCAATGTGGTAGTGATATGAAAGTAGATAAATGTAAAGGTAGCAATCCATTCCGGCCCACCCTGTATATGTGCAATGTGGTAGTGATATGAAAGTAGATAAATGTAAAGGTAGCAATCCATTCCGGCCCACCCTGTATATGTGTAATGTGGTAGTGATATGAAAATAGATAAATGTAAAGGTAGCAATTCATTCCAGCCCACCCTGTATATGTGCAATGTGGTAGTGATATGAAAGTAGATAAATGTAAAGGTAGCACTCCATTCTGTACCCCTGTATATGTGCGAAGTGGTAGCCGCAGGTGCTATGAAAGTTAATAAATGTAAGGTACCTGCGCCTAAGTCCGGCCCTGTTGGCGTTGATGAACTCCTCCTGCCTCCGCAGCAATTCTAGCTCACTCTGCGACGGCCCACTGTTTCCCGCCAACTCATTCTCAATCTCTATCGTCGTGTTCTCTATGTATCTGTGCCAAAATAAAAAAAAGTTCGGATCTCTTTTTCTTTGCAATAATAGAATGAGAGGAAGACCGAAGAAGCGATGGATGGATTGTGCGAAAGATCATATGAGGAAGAGGGGAGTTCATGCTGAACTCACAACATGCCTTCTTCCACTCTCCTCTGATAGAGACCCTACTTATTGCCGCACTCAGAGACGTCAATTATTTGATGAGTATTTACTGTCAAAAATTTTCATTCAAATCTAGACCATAGACCCGGCAAGAATAGCGACTAGTTTTGAATTGTCATCTTTTGCCGTTAAGTACTCATTAACGTTATTTGACGTCTCTGAGTGCGGCAGTAAGTGCGGTAGTAAGAGCACGATAAGTGAAAAGCCCATGCCCCAGCAGTGGGGACATTAAAAGTGCTGGTGATGACGAAGTGAAAAGCCCTCGTCCAAATTACCTTTGAGGCGATCGCCTAGCGAGTTTCCTGTTGGCCGCGCGAGCCAACGCGTCTCTTTGTTCGGCGATGAACCTCTCTGCTGCGTCGTCGATATCCTTTACGGGACCTGATGATCGAAATAATCAGTCAGAGACACACTCAATTCTGTTGAACAATACTCATTGCACACGCTCTAATTGACCAAACAATTACGATTGCTTTATTAAAAAATATTAGTACAAATGACAAATACAGTAAAAAAAAATAAGTCGACACATTTCAATCAATCAATAATGTTTCATGAATATAATATCCAAAATTATTCTAAACATTAATTTCTTGCTAAGTTATTTTCTTAGTAATTATTTTTCTAACGTTTATATAATGTTCAAATCACTATAATAATTCATAAAATAATAATAGTCTACCTTTTTTTATCTTATTAGAGAATATATAAATGCAAACTAAATAATAATAATATACTATACAAATAACTAACAAAGAAAAATAGGTCAGAAAAAGTCTAAAAACGATTTTTATTAAATGATCGATTTTTCCAGAATCCATTTTCAAAGTTCATCTGACCTAATTTATTTTATATTGTAGTGTAGTACTATAAAAAAAAACAGCAGGCGTAACACACGACAATCACTACCGACTACTTAAACAAGGCGTGTCACTAACGGTTTTCTCTGCTTGTAGACCAACTAAAGGTTGAATCACTACTGTTAGTTTTCAATCAGTACCTATAGTCTGATAAAAAAGTAAATAATAGATATTACACGTTAATAGGTCTTTATTATGTTCAACGTTATTTTTGTACTTGATTTGAGCAAAATAAATTAAATAAAAAAAAAAGATTGGAAAGATGTAAAAAAGCCCAGGGGTAAATATTAGAGATTTGAGATCTAGACCAATTTGTCCATTAACATTTAAATTAGGAGTTGTTTTATAATACCTGTTTTGATGTTGCCATCATAAGCACAAAAAAAATCAATTTTTTATTTCAGTTCAAAAACATGCAACATTCGGGCAATTTGTTTTTATTTTTTCTTTTAGGCAACATTGGTCCATAGATAGAAATGTGTAACATAGTTAAGTGATATTTTTAATTAAAACTATTATTTATGTTACATCTAGTTGTCAAAATTTATCATTTGCACGAAAATCGTTAGTGACCACACCCGCTTCACATAAAATTACCGAATTTGCTCTCCAGCGTGGGGCTAAGAGGCGGCGTTTTTTGAATCCTTGTCGGTACGTACGCTGGCAACCCTAAGACACAACACGAGTTCATTTACAAATGGGGAATAGCCTGAATAGTCTGGTTAACCAATAAGCTCTTGTGCATTACAAAGACAACACAGGTACTAAGGAAAATGGAAAGAGGGGATAAAAGTAAAATATATTAAATGCTACATGTAACAGAAATAACTCACACCCTGAATACTGCCCATACTCATATCATGTGACATCAAAAATACAAAATTGAAAAATTAAGTTTTGAATTTCCCATACATGGCTTTGTTGACTGAACAATTTGTATGGAGGAAGAAAAAAATTCTTAACACTTTCGATTTTTTAATAATGCCATAATATTTATATGACTTTGCATGGGTAGTAATCAGGGTGTGAGTTATTTCTGTTACATGTTGTATATTATTATAATAATACCATGGGTCAAATATTGAGCGGACGCAAATTAATTAGCGCTTTCTTTTTCACCGAGTCAATTAGAATCTGTTGTTTGTACTTTTTATCTTCTGTAATTGTACAAATACTCCGCGTAATAAAATAAATAATAATTTTTCCACGTGAAAATTAGAACAGGTTAGCAACTGATATGTACATGAATAAAGAGCCACAAAAACAATTGTCTTACCTTCACCAGGCGGCGGAAATTGGGGATTCCCCTTGAAGTGGGGATTTATCAAGACCTTCTTGCCAGCTAAACCACCCGGGGGCAAAGTGGTAGGCAGCTGCACTGGCAACATTATCACTTCCTGCTCCATCGGTTTGGGGCCCATTTTCGACACTGGCAACCCCGGCAACTGCTGTCTTATGGTCACTTGAGGCAAGTGGTTTATATTGTTAGGTGCTATTTCGCGTACATGGCCGAATCTAGGATTGAAATTTGGTCGAGGAAACTGATTGTACACTGGCCTCCTATCATTACGAGACAAGTTCATGTAGGGCTTGGAATCAAAACTATTCTCTGATCGGTCCACACCGGGTATGTCCGGATGTGCAGCCCTTTCCGGAGACAGCTCTGGCAGTATGCGAGGTACCGGCTGCTCCATGTGCATATCCGGTCTCACATCTGGGCGCATGTCGGGCCGGACATCCGGCCGCATGTCCGGTCTCGCATCTGGTCGCACATCCGGACGCATGTCGGGTCTAATATCAGGGTGCAAGTCGGGCCGTATATCTGGGCGCATATCCGGACGCATATCTGGGCGCATGTCGGGTCTCATATCCGGGCGCATATCTGGACGCATATCTGGGCGCATGTCGGGTCTCATATCCGGGCGCATATCTGGGCGCATGTCGGGTCTCATATCCGGGCGCATATCTGGGCGCATGTCGGGTCTCATATCTGGGCGCATATCCGGACGCATGTCTGGGCGCATATCTGGGCGCATATTCGGACGCATATCCGGGCGCATGTCGGGTCTCATATCCGGACCCAAATTAGGGCGCATGTAAGGACGCATATCGCGTATATCTGGGCGCATGTCGAGCCTCATATCAGGATGCATATCTGAATGCATGTCGGATCTCCTATCAGGACGCATTTCTGGTCTCATATCCGGGCGCATGTCGGGTCTCATATCCGGGCGCATGTCGGGTCTCCTATCCGGGTGCATGTCTGGTCTCATATCGGGCCTCCTATCCGGGTGCATGTCTGGTCTCATATCCGGTCTCCTATCAGGATGCATGTCTGGTCTCATATCCGGGCGCATATCGGGTCTCATACCAGGACGCATGTCAGGTCTCATATCAGGACGCATGTCAGGTCTCATATCATGACGCATATCCGGGTGCATATCAGGTCGCATATCCGGCCGCATATTTTCACGCATGTCAATTCTCATATCCGGCCGGATATCCATCGGAATATCCGGACGCAGTTCAGATCTCATGTCGGGGCGCATGTCTGGGGGGAGATCCGCGCGTATGTCCGGACGCATTTCCAGTGGGGGGCGTATATCCGGACGCAACTCTAGAGGCGGTCTGACGTCCGGACGCATGTTAGGTCTATCAGGCCGTAGCCGGGGCGGGCTTCCCCTGAACGGTGGAGGCTGGAACTGATTGCGTTGATTAAAATTATTCTGAAAGATTAAAAAATTAAAATTAAAATGGGAAGATCATTCTGGTAGAATTTACGGCCGGTGTGTGCGAATGGTCAGATCGCTGGTTATCGTCCAAAATGGCGATCTCGGGTTCGAGTAGGGCCAAATTTTTGCTTTTAGGTTTATGTACAGTCAACGGCACTTGGGACTACCCAAAACTGTCAAATTGCTTCAATCGATTGTCAACCTTGAATTGATAAAAATAGAGCACAAAATCGATTGAGAAATTTTGCCATTTTGTGGTAGTCTGACGTGCCGTTGACTGTACAAAATATAAATTATATTACATGTGTTGAGACTCCCCAAAAAATAATAAAACTTGTGTCGGGGATAAAATATTTGTATACTTATTATTTGGCAATCATCTAACACGGCGGTCAAGATTTTTGTGATTATTTTTAAATACAGTATTTTGTGTGTGTGTTGTCAGCATCTTTAATTTCCCACAAACAAACCCTAGCTCATTACAGTATCTCTCTCAGTACATCATCATCAACTTTCCCTTATCCCATCCTATCTTCTCTGTATATCACACCAACACAATCCATCCATCTTTTCGGTGGTCTTCTCTGAGTACATACCCTGTGCATGTTATTCCTCCTATAAGGGTGGTTGTGTCGGGGTTGAAACTGGGGGTTACGCCACGAAGTGCGTCCACGACTGCCGAATCCACCGCGAGGGATGAACACTTTGTCTGCAATAGGGATGATTACACTACACTAACAAACAATCACTGATATAATGATTCATAAAAATAATTTAGGTTAAGGAGATTCGATAAAAATCACCACTTGTTCCCAGATTATACTTGTGATTGATATTTATTTTACAAAAATAAAAATACAAAATTTTGCAATCCGCCATATTTGATCAAACGCCGCGTGACGTCACAACCTTTTGACATTTATCTGTCATTCAAAATCACTGTATACTTTAGAAACTGTCATGTTTTACGCTATTGTGACGTCACACAGACGCCATTGCCATTGCTGTTTTGGCGGAAATTTTAAATTGCATTATCCAAAACATGTTTTTTTTAGACTTTTACGGATAAGACTCGCGTATAATTAGGTGTTTGGCATGTTAATTATTTAACCCGACCAGTCCCCCCGTGACTACGGCCGCTGTAAAGTGATCGAAACGTCGGGTTAAATAATTAACATGCCAAACACCTAATTATACGCGAGTCTTATCCGTAAAAGTTGTTTTATTTCAAATGTGTAGTGCTCGTGCAAATATAAGAAAACATTACTTAATATTTAAATTTAAAATATAATTTATTTTAAGTAAAGTAGATACGTAAAAACAATGAATGTGGTGTAGTTTTTAAAAATTAGTTTACACGCCTATTGATGACATTAATATTAGTTATTTGAAGGCTGCAATTGTCAAAACTAAGCAACGTTTGTTAGGGTAGGTCATTAGATGGGCGACTGTAAACAACATGTAACAGAAATTACCCATGCATGGGTAATTTAATAACGATATAAAATACTATGGTGTTATAAAATAAATCGAAATTGTTTAATTTTTTTTCCACTGTCCCCATGCAAATTGTTCGGTATCGCAAAACTAAATAATTTTTTTTACAATTTCTTTTTAATAAGAAAATAGTGTAAAAAGTGTTTAGGGCAGTCTGGTATGCCGTTGACCTTATAACAACCGTACACTCACCCAGACTGTCCGGTATGTCGCGTACTTGCGGCAGCCTCTGTGAACCGGGCGCCCGTTCTGTAGGGAACCTCTCCCGGGGCAAATTTGGACCGCCATCTGAAAAACATTACAGCAATAATAATATAATTGACAACATTTCATAAATTATATCCCCCCAAAATAAAAATACCGTTTCTTTATTTTCCAATCCTGACTTCGAAAATATTTTTTTACATTTTTTTCTTACCTAATTACAGAGAAAAAAAATAAAATGTAAAAAAACATGCGATGACGTCACAGTCACGCAATCAATGAAAATGAAAATGAATGAAATTATTAATTATCATTAATTGTTGTAGTCAAAAATAACATTAATAAAGTAACAATAAATTTGAAATCCTTCAGAGACTTTAATTTTAACTAATTTAAAACGCATTTTACTTGAAAATTTATTTCTAACATTTGAAATAATATGTTTTTATTTGGCAAATCCAGGAAACGCCAGATTATCGTTTTGCCATTTTTTCGTAACTGTGACGTTATTTGGCGCTTACTCTGTTTAGAATGACCAGAATTTTAATCACGTTTTTTTGTATGAAAATGACGGAATTCAGATAAAATAAAAAATATGAGTGTCTTCATTTTCTGTCTAATAATATATAACATCATAACAAAAGTATGTTGAAAAAATTAAATGTTGTCAATTATAAGGAATTTTTTTTTACATTATCATCATTATCATCTAGCCCAAAGTATGTAGCCTTAGCACTTTTATTATGGATACTAGATGACGGACATTTTAATATCATAATAATTATGTATATGAAGGTTGTTTGGACATAATGACCGCATTCATATTTTACGTTATTCAGGACTCATCATCATCATCACCAGGCCTTTAACCCCCCCACCTCTGGGGCACAGGCCTTCCTTATGGATGGGAGAGTGGGCCATAACCCACCACACTGGCCTAGTGCGGATTGGTGGGTATTAACAACTGGGACCAGGTGCCTTCCAAAGCACGGAGACATGACAATAAATTTTGGTCACACATCCAATGAACAGCTTTAGCAGACTAAATAAAATTTTCTTAATCAACTTTTTGATTTACTACCAACAAATTAAGGTTGACAATCGATTGAAAAAATTTGACAGTTTTGGGGTAGTCTGGAGTAGTGTTGACCGCACCCTAGCACAAAACCTTCAATTACTATTATGCGCGCTTTTGCTCTATAACTGAAAAATAAAATATTTTACAGGTAGAGAGCAAAAAAATATATACAAGCTACATGATATTAGGACGCTCAAAACCAGATACATACTTGAAATAGGCGCTGCAATATCTGTGGGCACTATCTGTGCAGACTCCAATGGACCAGCAGGCTGAAAAATAATGAAATACAATTCAATCAAAGAGAATTGAAAGCCAAAATTCTAAGGTAAAAAACGGTCACCCCCTTAATTTCTACCGTGGATGTCTTGTCTTACAAGGCAACTAAGGCTTAAAACAGTGATGAGGAGCAGTGCCAGCCAGCAGTGTTCTTGTTATATCATCAAGAAACATACTGTGTGCAATGGGTGTTAATTCAGCCCTGTCTTCCCTTCATAAGCGTGATTTAAAGTGTAAAAAACTGTTGTTCATTCATTAACTCATTTTATATCGCACCATTGAGCGAGCGCAGCTGCCACTTTATCGCATGCGTTGATAACACGAAACCAATAAGTACCTACTATTACAAATAAGTTGATTTGTAAGCGTCCAGAGCCCGAAAACTCATTGAAATGTGACTGTCTGTAATAAAATTTCATGCCCGATACATGGCAATAGGCACGCCCCTATTATTGTATACATGGAAGCGAACATAATTGGCAAAACATGGGTGTTAACACCCCTGCCTACCACTTTGGGGTTAAATAGACTTGATTTATGTATGTATGTACTTAATAAAATTTTCCTAGGTTAATAATTATTAGAGTTGTGCCGACTATGACTTTGGCCGACTAGCCGATTAGTCGGCTGTAAAAAGGCCGACTAATCGGCCAAGCCGATCATATGGTTAATGGGATTATTCAGAAATTTCCGAAATGGATTACGAACGGTTTCCATAACCTTCGTGATGTTTGTCAGGTCTACTGTTTCGAAAATTGATAATTTTTACGCAATTTATCTCGCCTAGTTTTACGTGACAAATCAAACAATCAATCAATCGACCAAAAACTTTTGAATTCGAAATGTCAAAAAACAAGAGTAACGGAAAACGTTAATAGAGCTTACACTAAACTGCGTTTTGTGCGAATTCGCAACGCAGAAAACTACAACTTAAAATGCTGCCATGCGACTTGGTACGGCAAGGCGGAGAAACAAAGATGAATGAAATTTAAGAAATGCGAATTAAATTTCAAGTTCTTGCGATGCGGCGTGGGAGCTCGTAGATTTTTAAGATCGATGCGACGTCGCATCGCAGTTTTGTGTACAAGCCCATAAATCAAACATAATATAATTTATTATTAGCAAGAAATATTTCTTTATTTTTATAGATGATAAAAATAAAATTAAAGTTTATTATTTTTCTTTTAAAATAATTTAATACATTGTCATCTTAAGTATATGTTTATGATGTTAATATTAATTCAATATAATTTCCTAAGAAATGTTAATAAAGTCCCAGTTTATGATTTAGATTTTATTTGGGTTTAGAGTTTTTAACGAATATTAAAAGTAGTAGAACAATACATGTAGTTTGTAATATAGCTATATATCTAGTCGTGCGAGGTTACTGGTTTTACTAATTCTGTATACATTTTATTGAGAAATACATAGAAAGTACCAAGCCAGATAGTCTGCGCTTTTTGCTGACTAGTCGCCGACTACAAAAGTGGCAGATTAGTCGGCTTTACCGACTAGTCGGAACATCTCTAATAAATATCTTACTTGGTTTATGCTATTTACTTAAGGTAAATAAACTTTTTGTGGTCTAACTAAGAAAAATACATTTTTTAACTATAAATTTTATACCTACTCGGGCTCAGTATGGATGGTATGAGTATGCTCCCTATGGATGGAAGAATATTAGGTTTGGAATAACCAGAACCCACCACAACGGCAGAGTACAGTAACAGACCAATACCTCAATGTTAAACCACGTTCAGGTCAAAGGTCAGAGTAATTTAAGCATTTTTGATCAAAACCGCTTCACTAAACACAATCACAGGCAGAGCATTCCAGCCACTTGGCTTTCGAGTTTCTCTAAAGAACTTACATTTAAAATAAGGCATTTAAATATATTATAAGGCAATTAAAAATATTATAATTATATCTCATAATCTCATTGGGATTTTTAAACATTTTTTTTTCTTATTAAGCATCTTTTTATTCACTTCATGTTTCACTATGTTAAATTTAAATTTATATTGAGGTTTATCTGCTAATTAGTTTTCATTGCAACCCAGTGTAGGCTGTATACAAATTATGCTCACGATAGCTGGTGGCACCACAGCATGCTCTGCTTCATATACAGGTGGTTCATAAGGTGCGTATGTGGCACGTTCCGGTAAGCGAACAGGTACTTCCACTATAATATTGGGTACTACACACTCAGGTTCTGCCGCTGGCTGGTATGGCATTGTTTGCTGCAATTAAAAAAAATATTTCATTTTAAAATAATAATAAAAATAAAGATTTCTTACGATATCACTTCCTTCCTGACCCAAAGTAGCATAAGCATGTGGTTTGGATACTAGATTATTTGATAATGTTGTAAGAGGCAAATAAAGGAGTATTGTAGGGCTATCATCATTATTACAGTCAAAAGTTGCCCACTGCAACATGGAACTGCAACTTTTATTTTTATTTTTTAGCCTACAAGATCCCACTGGCTGGGCAAAGGCATCCCACTGGCTGGGCAAAGGCATCCCTCGCAGCCCTCCATCTCTAGCGATCTAGAGGCAATACCATCCATGTTCTGCAGTATGCCATGAAGGTATAACTACAAAAACTAAATTTTCAACCAAGAAATTAGTCTCAAATTTGAACATATTATTCAAATCTCCCAATTTTGTTAGCAACATCATAAATTTTCAGATTTAATATTGTGCAATATAGTTAAGACATTATTGTAAAGCTCTTAAGCTGTAACACATTAATTATAAACACAGAAGGAAGTAGGAAATAAAACATATAGGTATTATTGAGCTGCTAGCTTAGTAATTTTCACACTATAGTATTAAGGGCCTGTTTCACAATCGACAAGTAAGTTCGAAGTAGCTTACTTTACAGTTCAATTGACCTAAATTTCATATTACAACTGTCAAATGATCTGCGAAGTAAGTTCGAACTTACTTGTCGATTGTGAAACAGGCCCTAAGAGAATTTAATTTAAAGTAAAAGTTAAAGATAACCAATAACTAAATAAGACTATTTCAAAGATTTTTTGAGCTTCAATAAGTAAGAAGTAATTTAGAATCATGAAAAGATTCACTCACTGGGGCATTATATTCCATTGTATGTCCGGAATATTCTGCAGATACCATGTCACCACTACCATACCCGGGCCCAATTGATGTGGGCACATTTTGTGACGAGCTCGTCTCATAGTCGTCAGCCAAAAGCTGTTCCTCTTCTTCATTGCCAAGATTGTAGTCTGCAAGACTATGATCTCCCAAATCATCTCCCAGTAGATCTTCACTGTAAATAAAGCCATAAAATATAAATACATGTGACGCCACAAATAACACAGTAATATTTTTACACTATGATCAATAAATCTTTATTTTAAATATGAGTAAACAGTTGGGGCTACAGTTTTGTAGACCTTAAATCAAAACTAAACAGTTTTCTATGGATAATTCTTAAGAAATCTATTTATTTCTTATACTAACTTGTCCGACATTTTGACCAAATCTTTTTACTACAGATTAAAAACATATTTTTTTAGTTAGTTAGTTTTAAAATTCTTCCTATATTTTAGGGAAAGCCAAGGGTCTAGCTTATACAGCCAAGTCTTTAGTGTATATTTTATCTGTAGTCTTATGAAATAATGAGTGGGTGAAATGTATGAATGAAATAAATTTCACATTAAAATATCGGTGTCACACATTTTAACGCATTAAAAGAATTTACGGTTCGGCTACTACGGAGTCTTAGACTTTTGAGCCTATCAGAAAAAATGAAGGCCACTAATAAATTGGTGAAATACTATGAAAGTCATCAAACGCCGCCAAGAACACCGACATTTCAAAGATTTGACGAATAATAAACACCGGAGATATGGCTGGATGTGCAGGGTTCCGTTGCCTTCCTAAGTGGAAAAAAATTGAAGAATAGAACTAGGGGAGTGTTTGACGCGTTTCGTGGTGTCAGTCAGATTTATTTTCGCTAATTCAAAAATTGTTACAGAGTGGATCCGTGTTGATGTGCAATTAAGCAGAATCATTGAAAATGAGTCTTGTGATGTGTTTGATGTTGTGGTAAAAACCACTGAAAAAAGTGATTTTGTCCACCTCATCAGTCACCATCATGAACTCTGCTACCATTCAATTCGCGCCAAGCACTCCCTAGATGCGTTAAAATATGTGACACTCATATTTTAACGTGAAATTCATTTTATTCATACATTTCACCCACTCATTATTTCATAAGACTGCAGATAAAATATACACTAAAGCTTGGCTGTATGGGCTAGACCCTTTGCTTTCCCTAAAATATAGGGAGAAATTAAAAAAAAATAAGTCCGCGCGTGGTTAAAATTATAACTAAAAATGCGTCTGCTATTTTGTTTGCCTATGAGTGTCAATGTTAGCGAGCAGCGCCACCCCTCGCGCGCAGTCTTATCTGCCGCGCACTCTATGCATCGCGTATTTAATTTGTCATTTGGAGTGTTTGGCGCGTTTTGTGGTGTCAGTCAGATTTGTTTTCGATAATTCTTAAATTGTTACAGAGTGGATTTTGTGCAGTGAAAGTGGTGTTATTTTGATGCACAAGCATCCGTGTTGATATGAAATTATGCAGAATCATCGAAAACAAGTCTTATGATGTGTTTGATATTGTGGTGAAGATCACTATATAAAGTGGTTTTATCCATTTCATCAGTTACCATCATGAACTCTGTTACCATTCAATTCGCGGCAAGCACTCCCTAGATGCGTTAAAATATGTGACACCCATATTTTAACGTAAAATTCATTTCATTCATACATTTCACCCACTCATTATTTCATAAGACTACAGATAAAATATACACCAAAGACTTGGCTGTATGGGCTAGACCTTCCCTAAAATATAGGGAGAATTTTAAAACTAAAACTAACTAATAACTATTAATTTGCCATTTGTGGTCGTTCGCATTGTTTGTTGTCGTCATAAATAACGAATAATTTGTGATTTTTGTTTGCTATTTCCTTTTTGTCGTGTCCATATAGAAAATATAAAGTGGCATCATGGCATCAGATGATGAAATCGAATGTTTGGACGAGGACGCCGACATTGTTCAACAATGCGTGAAAACTATCAACACATTAGCAAATAGCTTCGTAAAGGAACAACCATTGCTTCTAGTTGAAAGGCCATTGGAAAAGAAACGTAAACGCAAGAAAGTCGAGGTGGACTCTGACTATGATCCCAAAAAGGATGTTATGGTGCACATACCAGATTATGCTTCAAATAAAAGAAGAACGAAACGAACTGCACGAAAGTCGACTAGAAATCGAATGGCTTCTTCTGTGAAACCTGTTAAAAAACCGGCACAGGTTAATACTAATACTTCTGTACAATCAGCGCGAACCCTCAACAAGCAGAGTTCTGCTAACCAAATTTTATCCCGAAGGAAGATGAATATTTGCATCCCTGATTATGAAGATCCACTTTGTATGCCCGTAAGAGCCATTAGTGTTTCAGCCTATAACATTCAAAGGCTTAAAAACTGGAATAACGCTTGCTTAGAGCATTTCAAACAGTGCGACAATGTTTTGAAACCTGAAAAGGGTACAACACAAAGTTCATCCCGAACTGTGGTACTGCGGAAAGTTGTTCACAAACAAACAGGTGAGTAAAGAGCGGGTAATGTAATTTTTTGCCATAACGCTGATGATTATACAAAAGAATATTAACTGCAGCACTCAGAGACGTCAATTAACTTTAATGAGTATTTAATGTCAAAAATTTTCATTCTAATCTAGACCATAGACCCGGCAAGAATAGTGACTACTGACTAGTTCTGAATTGTCATTTTTTGATGTTAAGTCATTAACGTTATTTGACTTCTCTGAGTGCAGCAGTAAGGCTTTAATGTTGCATTGTACATTTACTTCTAACTATATGTACCTAAGTAAAAAGAAAGAAATTGATCTTGATGAATTAGAAAAGTTTTGTTTTTTTCAAAACAAATTTTTATAAATTTATATTTTTAACATAAAAAACAATCCCTGTTTTCTTTGGTCACACCATAACTTCAGAATGGCTTTACCAATTTCATTCACTTATTTTTCAAGTTTTCTAATACTATAAACCTTTATTATTTTAATACTCATGAAAAAAAATATATAAAACTTTGCACCTTTTATAGGTGGCCTGTTTGATGAATGTGAATTGAAAAGGCAGCTGTTATTATTTTCAATTCAAATTGAATATTCAAAACTATGAAAACACCAGAACAATATCTGTCAAGACAGCTAGTTTTTAAACAAAGTGAAGGTGTTTATTTTATTATCTTTTAACAGGTAACACAGAGACAGCAGTATGGCACAAAACTTGTGTTGCAAACAAAGAAGGCTTAAAAAAGTCTGAAATATTCCAGTGCCTTCTACCCAAATTCAGAGAGAAAAATGTACTGAACCCTTTTGTTGTTCAGTCTGTAAAGAGATACAAAGTATTTCACAGTAATGAAGTGATTTTAACTAAGGAAAAACATAAGGATGGGGAAACATTGGTGGTTTACAATCCAAATGACTCTGTGTCTGCAGTTTATCAGATGAGAAGTACACAAAAAAGGTATTTTATGAGAATTGCTAATTTTATGCTCTTTGTAAGTCACATATTCTTGAAGTCCATTTGGTTCAATGTTTAGAACTGTGATTATCATATCATGCAGATTATTCTTAAGTTGAGTTTTATCATCACATGGCAGGCAGGCATTTATTACTTTAACTTGCATTTATTTAATCCATAACAAACATTATTATTTTCTAGCATGATCAATATAAATCACTGTATTTTCACATGGATTCCTACAGCCAGTTCTCTCTTATAACTATTAAACGAGAATCACTAATATTAGGACTATGTCTATTATAGTTTTATGTCTGCCACATAATTATTGATATTCCCATTTTATTTGCAGTGTGGGTACTGAGGCCGCTGATGAGGAAGACAAGAAGGTGATGAAAGAGATTGCATGCTGCAAGGTGTGTGCCCCATGCTACCAGCTATCGTGGCGAGGAAAAGGCTCTAATAGTAAGGATGTTATTTTTTATATTTAACTAAAAAAACTAATGTGCACGTTGGAAGTATGTCAAAATAGAATGCAAAGATCAATCTTCTTCTTCCTGCCCTGTTCCCAGTCTATCTGGGGTCGGCGCAGTATGTTTCCTCTTCCATTCATATGTCAGACGTCATCAAGCCATCCACTCCCTTTTGATTCATATCATCCATCCCACCGTAAAGGTGCTAGTGATGAATGAATGTATAGAAAAGAGACGGAACGGACCATGTCGAGAGACCCATGAACGGAGAGAGTGATTAGAATGACAACATTCCAATCCATACTGCTCAAGGTTTTGGCTTAGGTTTTACAGCCGGCCGCCTGCCTGACACCAACCCTCCTTGGGTACGCTGTTGTTGGTGGTTTGCCCTCCACCATTCGGGTGCCCCAAGGTGCTTATTGGTCTACACCGGGCAATCTCCCTTAGTCGACTTTTACGACACCCATGGGATGAGTTGGGGCTGGCCTATTCTACGTTATTTGTTCGCTCCCAGGCCAGCATAGAAGGCAGAATGCAAAGATCAATATTAAATATAAAACTGAAAGACCAAATAACACTTGATAATCTATTCGATTTTAATTTTAACATTATACAGGGCGTCCCACGGCCATGCCACATGGAGGGAAAGTATATTAAATATTGAACATATGATATTTTACTAAAAGAAGACATCGTTTTATTTTTAATAATAAGTAGAACTGCATTCACAGATTTTTTTAAAATCGCCTACCTCAACCGGGAATCGAACCCGCCAAATGTGATAGAAATATTACTTGTATTTTATAATAGCGTTTAAAAGGGCTACTCATAAGCATTATTTTTTCCTAAATAACCTAGGATATTAAATGAAACTAAGATCATAAAATTTTTCATTTTATTTAAAAAAAAATTAATTTGTACAAAGATTTTGGTGGTTAGAAAAAGAATTTCGAAAAATTATGATCTTGAGGCGGGAATCGAACCCTCAAAAAATTAATCGAAAAATTAATTTATCAAATGCTCAAAATGTGATCTATTATGTTGTATACAAATTCTCACTCTTTTGATAATTTTCTCCCTGTCGATTTACTTATTTTTGCATGGTGGATGTTTGAAATAATACGTCTAAGTTCATTTTGTAACTCCTGCACACTGTTGTACCGGTTCCTGTAAACTAAATCTTTTACATAACCCCATAAAAAATCAAGTGGGGTTAGATCTGGGGATCTCGGTGGCCATCTAATTTGTCCAAAAGTGCCGATCCAGGAAGGAAAATATTCATTAAGAAACTCGGCTGTTCTCCTACTGTTATGAGCCGGAGCCCCATCTTGCTGGAATATGAGATTTCGTCGATCTGCATCAGAGAGATTATTAATCTCATTTCTTAAAATCTCAAGTATTTCTAGATATCTTTACGTGTTCAGAGTTCCTTCGTAAAAATGTATTAAGAGAACCCGGTTACTTACAATCCCACACCAACAGTTAAAAGAAAAACGCACTTGATCATTAGTCTCGCGGATTCGTAAGGGATTCTGTCTGGACCAAATGCGATTATTACGCCGGTTGTACATACCGTTGTTACTAAAGTTTGACTCGTCTGACCAAATAATGGTGTTCAAAAAATTTTGATCCTCAAGGATGAGTCTCTCGATATGTTGGCAGAAATTAAATCGTCATTCAGCATCTCCCGGCCGTAATTTTTGCACTAATCGCCCTTCAACATAACTTTTAAACTTGTATTTTTTCAGAACGCGATGTATTATACTCTTTGAAAGTCCAATTTCTTCTTCACCTTCCTTCACTGAACTCTTTGGGTACGCTTCAAAGTAAATCAGAATGTTGAGTTCACCATCGCTGACGTTTATTATCTGCTGCTGTGGTTGCTGTAAGCGATGATCAAAACGTCCTAAATTTGTTAAATTATCCACCATTCTTTTCAACACATATCGAGATGGTGTGCGTCTATCGGGATATCCTTCGCGGTACCACTGCAAAGCTAATGAAATGTCTTTGTGATTTAAAAAGTATGCTTCTATTAAATCCAAATTATTTTGGTACACCATGGTAAGTAAATTAACACAAAAATTGCTAATAAACGAAAATGAAACTCACAATAAACAAAAGAACAGACGCTTGAAAATTTACGTGTTCCATTTTCGAATTATTTATTTTTACTAATATCAGCCAGTTGCATGGTAATTGTGAGCTCATGAAGAAATGCATACAAGTACCTACTACACTTCATGTATCGCTTTATTATTATCATGTACTTACACCACTGAAATCTCGTATCTCAAGTGGGTAGGTCTTTGAAATGATAATGTTAATTGTTGGAAGCATGGCCAAGTCAGAGGAAATTTCCCTGAACAAAATTTTAAATAAAATGAAAAATTTTATGATCTTGGTTTCATTTAATATGCTAGGTTATTTAGGAAAAAATAATGCTTATGATGAATATGTGGCCCTTTTAAACGCTATTATAAAATACAAGTAATTTTTCTATCACATTTGGCGGGTTCGATTCCCGGTTGAGGTAGGCGATTTTTTAAAAATCTGTAAATGCAGTTCTACTTATTATTAAAAATAAAACGATGTCTTCTTTTAGTAAAATATCCTACGTTCAATATTTAATATACTATCCCTCCGTGTGGCATGGCCGTGGGACGCCATGTATATAATCAGAAAAATTAGTACAAAGATTTTGGTGGTTAGAAAAAGAATTTCGAAAAATTATGGTCTTGATGCTGGAATTCCCGCATTAAGACCATAATTTTTAATTTTTTCTAACCATTCTTTTTCTTTTTCCATATTCTTTTTCTAACCACCAAAATCTTAACACTTGATAATATTAGAAAACGAAAAACTTGCTCCAATATCACATGTGGACAAAAAGTGGACCCCAAGAGTTATGTACTTATGTTTAAGTAACCAATTTATGTACCCACGAGAAGAAAAGAGGAGAAGAGGAATAAATATCGTCTATAGGAAGATGATATAAAAATGCTGCCCGGAAAGTATTCGACATGAAAAGCAGAGTACAGAAAGAAGTGGACATTCTTGGGGGAGGCCTATGTCCGAGGACGAACTGATGCAAATTAAATATTATGTATATTTTTTTTATGTAATTTTATAATGTGTCTGTAAAAAAAGCTTATCTTATTTTATTTTATATCTTAATTAACGCAATCGCAGGCCGAGCGCGTTATGCCACTGTGCTAGGGAGCTCCTCCTGTTCGCTAAGGCTCTATCT
Source organism: Cataclysta lemnata (assembly GCA_963931975.1). Taxonomy (NCBI): domain Eukaryota; kingdom Metazoa; phylum Arthropoda; class Insecta; order Lepidoptera; family Crambidae; genus Cataclysta; species Cataclysta lemnata. The sequence continues at coordinate 555,561 of OZ008362.1, read as the reverse complement.
AGTAAGCTAGCTGATCAAATGGTCAAACTTTTTTTTTTTACATAATTGTGTTTTCTCCCACAGAAGACATCTGGTGCCCTATATGTAAGCGGACAATGGTCAGCGTGTACAACCTTCTTACCCACCTAAAGGGGCATACAAAGGCTCAGATTGTGAACAACAAACGTGCCATCTCCGCGCTACCATTGCTGGGGTGAGAATAATTAACCACATTTATAAGAGTAGTGTTTAATTATTATTTTGATGTTTCTTAACATTTTGAAGAAGAATTTGAAGATTTATGTTTGATTTATATTTTAATTATGTTTTGAACCAAGGTGCTGGACTACCATTATACCTGCAGGGTGTGTCAGAAAAAGTTCCCCAGCATCAAGGACCAAAAGAGCCATATCCTGACACACAAAGGTAATTATTAACACCTAGAAAAGCCTAAGAGCGCTTACGCACTACATCCGATCCGAATCCGAATCCGTGATTTTCACGGTCCGTTGTAGCCGTAGAACTATTTCTATGGTAACTTAGAAATAGTAACGCACTACATTCGATCACATTCCGAGTTTTCGAGACCAATAATTTTTTCTCGGATTCGGATCGGACGTAGTGCGTAAGCGCTGTAAATCAAAGATAACAAAGATTTATAATTACAAAGATTTTTTTTACAAAGATTTTTTCCTGTTTTTTTTCTTTCAAATTATTTATTGCATGTAGGTAATTGATATCAAGAATAAAATTAAATGTTCATAATTAAGTTGTTTATTGTAAAATAATTGTGCGGATGTCGAATTTTAAAGTAATCACAATGCGATTTTTTTTTAATTACGGCTATAGCGAAAGTATGACTGCACTGCGTGTCGCATCACTGTGCGTTATTCAAAGGATATACATACATACAGTCGTGTACTAAGTCACTCTCTCTCCCTCCCTCCCTCCCTCTCTTTCTCTCTCTCTCTCTCTCTCTCTCTCCCTCTCTCCCTCCCCCCTCCCTCCCCCCTCTCTCTGTATATGTGTATGTGTGTAATATATAATATAATATAATATCTTTATCTGTATTGTTTCAGGGTCTGTCCAATTTAAGTGCGAAGTTGGGAATCATCTTACCAGCTGATGGACCTAATGTCAACGCAATAAAAGCTAGTTTTGTGTAACGCTGGTCTCAACATTAGTGAAGATGGGGCCACAAAGCCTTTGGAATATAGTTCTATTTTGAATGTTTGTTAAAATAAAGTAATTGAATTAATTTTTTGGTGTTATATATTTTTTATTTGAGCTTTTCTTACAGCTTTAAACACAGTGCTATAAGACCGTCACATACATCGCGATATTATATATTATAGCAAACTACCACACATGGAGGCTATGCTAAAACAATGCTATAATAATAAATAAATATTTTTACACTCACTTCTATCATCTAGCCCAAAGTAAGTAGCCTAAGCACTTGGATACTAGATGACGGACATATTTTTAATATAATGATGTATACAAATGTTGAAAATATACAACATAAACACACACACAACCATGACTCGCAAACAAACATTTGTGGTCATCACAAAGTTTGCCCCTACCAGGATTCGAACCCGGGACCTCTTGGCCAATACCCAGCAATCTGAGCATTCGACCAAGGCAGCCGCCTGCTATAAAGTAGTCACGTGGGTATCTATAAAAGATTTATATAACGAGAAATGGGCAGCAGCATTCCTGGTGCACCATCTAGCAAATAACCGATTGGTGAATGGCAACAGGCTCGCCCTCTATTACATGGGATCTGAAATAAGCTGGCGAAACGCGGGTGTTAAAACACCTCTGCCTAACCCTTAGGAGAGAAAGACAAATAATAATTATGTATGTATGTGTGTATAAAGTAGAATAACGAATTTAATATAAAAGTAAGGATCTATAATTAATTATGCCTGAAATTCTACTTGCTCTCTGTAACTCTATAGTTGTGACATGTAAATCATCTTTCTACCGTCATCATACATACATACATAAATCACGCCTATATCCCCGAAGGGGTAGGCAGAGGTAAACTAGCACCCACGTTTCGCCAATTATGTCAGGTCCCATGTAATAGGTGGTAAATAGGTGGGGAGCCTATTGCCATTTATCGGGCACAAAAGTCGCAGTACTATTGCTAGATGGTATAAGAGGAACGCTGCTGTCCATTCCTCATCACTGATTTATCCTTAGTCGCCTTGTACGACACCCACCGGAGAGATTTGGGGTGGTGACAATTGTATTCTACTCTGCCGTCACCACAAGTCCCATCTGCTGGGTCACAGCCCTTCTCTATGGTTAGAAGTATGAGGATGTGCCATAAGCCATCACGCTGGCACAGTGCGGGTTGGTGGGTGTAAACGACTGCAGATGCAGCCGAGAAAAATATGTTTTTGGCCACCCATCCAATGCCTTAGCAAACATTGCTTAGTTTTTGCAATCGCAGGCCAAGCGCTCTAAGCCAGGGTAAAAACAGCGACGAGTAATGGGCAGCAGCGTTCCTCTTTTACCACCTAGCTACTTATATACTATAATTAATGATGTGCGTTCCCATTGAACTTTTACTATAGGCTGATACATTCAAAAGCTCAAAATGTTTATGTGGACCCTCAATGGGAACGCACATGTTTTTATGTGCCCGATAGTTGGAAATAGGCTCGCCACCCTTTACATGGGGCCTAAATTGGCCAAAACTGGGTGTTAATTGACCTCTGCCTACCTTTTCGGGGATATCGGCTTAATTTATGTATATAGGAAGGCAAGATCAGAAATAAACTTGTCAGAGAAGAAATAAATAAGTCTAGTGTCAAAAAGCACAAATTACTGGCTGTTCGTTTGTTCCTAACCTAACAAACTTAATTACTAACCTATGTCGACAAATAGTAAGATTTTTGCCTAGCTGGCTGCAGCATATCCTGCAGGCCGCCAGTTGAACGGCGCTGTTAAGTAAAGAGGCTAGGCTGTTGATTAAACGGCTAATTTAGCTACTTAGCTGCGACATAATATCCGAAGCAGACATCGCTGGCTCTTTCCAATCGCCAACGAGTGAAAGGGTAGGCGAGTTTAATCGCGGCAGCGTTTTCCCTTCTAATAGCATCAAACGAATATTAGCTTGTCTAGGGCTTATATTTGGTCAATGCCTATTCTGCCTATATGCAATATCATCCCTTGCATACAAGGGGAGCTCAAACACAGACGGACATCCTGTTATAAAGGTGGCGATACACATGCCTGTAGCAGGCACATATACATACAGAGTTACCGACATATAAATAAAAATACCGCCTATATCACCGAAGGGGTAGGCAGCAACCCATGTTTCGCCAATTATTTTAGGTCCCATGTAATAGGTGGCGAGCCTACTACCATATATCGGGCACAAAAGTCGCAGTAGGTACATTGATAGGCGGTATAAGAGGAACACTGCTGCCCATTCCTCATCGTTGATTTATCCTTAGTCGCCTTGTACGACACCCACGGGAGAGATTTGGGGTGGTGACAATTGTATCCTACTCTGCCGTCACTACACGACTGTTGCATATGCCACCTATCACGTATATCCGCTAACTGGCATGCCAGTATCTGCCACGCAAATAGCTTGCGTGGCAGATGTGGTGACGGCAGAGTAGGATACAATTGTCACCACCCCAAATCTCTCTCGCGGGTGTCGTACAAGGCGACTAAGGATAAATCAACGATGAGGAATGGGCAGCAGTGTTCCTCTTACATAACATTTGATTGACTGGCATGCAACATGAGGGAGGGAAACTGGCATGTGTCAGTTAAAGTAGCGACTAGTTTTTTTTACGTCTTGCAGATACAGTCACAATGACGTAAACTGCATGCAAGTTAACTTGCAAATGTATCCACATTACGCCAGTAATTTCTACCTACATGCTATTAAAAAGCATGCGCGCTACTGATCCATTTTACAGGCACGTGTACCGCCACCTTTACACTTGTTGCCATAGCGACGGTGCCTAATCTATCTACAAATACGAAATACTTTCATTAACTCTTGCCGTAGGAAACGCACTTTGCACTTTTTGTACCCAATTGCAACCTTAGTGCTTGCCAGTAAGGTTGGGTATAGCGTGCAGAGCTGCTTCCTAGCAATTAGAATAGGGGGCTGTAATAATTAAACGCGGTACAGTCGTGAAAGTAAGTGCTTAGTAGATTTACTGCTGCACTCAGAGACATCAAATAACTTTAATGAGTACTTAATGTCAAAAAATTTCATTTAAATGTAGACCAAATACCTGACAAGAATAGAGACTAATTTTGAATTGTAATTTTTTGACATTCAGTACTCATTATCGTTAATTGACGTCTCTGAGTGCGGCAGTTAGTAGGTACATATACGTTTTTGTTGTGACAGCAGAGCAGAATTGGTACAATTGTCACCCACCACGGTGTCGTACAAAGCGACTAAGGGAAAATCAGTGTTCCTATTATATCACCTAGCAATGTACTGCGATTTAGATGCCCAATATATGGTAATAGGTTCGTCTCCTTTTTTTTTCCGGAGTGGAATGCTTTTACGCACCATGCCAGCCGTTAGCTAGGCGACTGGCGTGTATGGGACTCGCTCAGCGCACGAAGCTTCAGCAATACCGACTAAACCACTCTGGTGTTCCTCCTAGCCCTTTAAGCGGGAAAAGTTACGGTAATTCACCAGTCGAATAGGCTCGTCTCCTATTGGACTGAAAATAGTTGGCAAAACGTGGGTGTTAAGTCACCTCTGCCTATCCCTTAAAGCTTATGAATATGTCATTTATGCATGTATGGTACATAGCCGTGTGGTGACGGTGGAGCAGAATACAATTTGAATGAATTATGTGCCCGATAGATGGCACTAGGCTCGCCCGCCACCTATTACATGGGACGGACCATGGGTGTTAGTTCGTTCATTCGGGGATATAGGCGTGATGGATAATAGTTTTATGTATTGTATAAAATTGTTCTCCACGACTGTACCCCACCTTATTCATAGACATAATAAAGTATAAATTCCTCCGTTTATTAAAAGCCAGCAATGGGAGATAGGTATTGATTGATGCCACCCTGTCTGCTCAACGTTGGTCGTGATTGTACGTTTATTTATGTTGGTACCGGACAGCCGTCATAACAAGCTGCAGCTGCAGGATAGTTGATGGGTAAGACAATCTGAGAAACGTCTAAAAGAAATGAGATTATGAGAACATAATTATAGTGGTAAAATGTACTATCCTATACAAAAAAAACTTTCACCTCTGCCTACCCCTGTGGGGGAGAAAGGCGTGATTAAATAATCTTCTTCTCCCTGCCCTGTTCCCAGTCTATCTGAGGTCGGCGTAGTATGTTTACTCTTCCATTCATATCGGTCAGACGATATCAAGCCATCCACTCCCTTTTGATTCATATCATCCATCACACCGTAAAGGTGCTAGTGATGAATGAATGTATAGAAAAGAGACAGAACGGACCATGTCGAGAGACCGATGAACGGAGACAGAGTGATTGATGACAACATTCCAATGCTAATCCATACGTTGTTAAAGGTTTAGGTTTTACAGCCGGCCGCCTGCGGTGCCTGACACCAGCCCTCTTGGGGTAGGTATATATTGATGTAAATAATAATGATATGTTATAAAAAGTTCCTGGGGATCTCCAAGATCAAAATCAATTTTGTGGCCGAGTTGGCCATGACCGAGTTTCTACCTGAACTGCGACAAGGAGTTTCAGACGTGTGGCGTTGCTACGTACATAGGTGCATGGAGTGGAGGATTTACAGTCCCTCTTTGTGATGCCACCCTTTACCGAAATGCAAACCCGATTGCGCCGCTGTCTGGATAAATCATTTTAGTGCGATCTAAACCGAAATGGGCAGTTGGTCACTACTTAGCTAATTAATTGAAAGATAGCCCTAGCAAGTTATGAGGCGGAGGATAAGGAGGAGAGAAGCTCGCTAGCGTATTGGCATAGAGCGCTCGGCCTGCGATTGTGTAAGCTAAGCAATGTTCGCTGAGGCCAGTCATTGGATGGGTGACCAAAAATTTACTCGAGTTCCTCCGTGCTTCGGAATACACGTTAAGCCGTTGGTCACGGCTGCATCTGCAGTCGTTAATACCCACCATCCCGCACTGAGCCAGCGTGGTGGGTTATGGCCCATTCACCCTATATTTTTCCATCCATTGACGGCCGCTTTGGTCGAATGCTCAGATTGCTGGGTATTGGCCAAGAGGTCCCGGGTTCGAATCCTGGTAGGGGCAAACTTTGTGATATCCACAAATGTTTGTTCCCGAGTCATGGTTGTGTATAATATATGTTTATGTAGTATATTTTCAACATTTATATATTAGGTTGGGGAAAAAGTCTTTTCGCATTATAGTATGTATAAACTTGTAATAAAATCTCTTTGGCTATACTATTTGTATCTGGCTGGTTTTGGTATCATTGAAAGTTTAAATTTTAAAGAACATAATTCCAAATTCAAATTAGGAAAATGTGTGATTTCATTTGTTTTTCGTACCGCCAAGATGAGTGAATCTAATGAAGAAATTCGATACATTTTAAAATTTTACTACAAATAAGTTAAAAATGCAACGCAAGCCGCGAAAAAAATTTGCGATGTTTATGGACCTAGTGCAGTGTCTGTGAGAGTAGCACAAATTTGATTTAAGCGTTTTCAATCCAGAAATTTTGATGTCAAAGATGCACGTCGCTCTGGTCGCCCTACTACAGATAAAATGGATGCCATTTTTGAAAAAGTGGAGCAAGATCGGCATGTCAGTAGTTACGACGTAGCTGAAGAACTGGGAATTGACCACAAAACAGTAATGGCGCATTTGAAAAAACTGGGTACACAAAAAAGCTCGACATTTGGGTACCTCACGAGCTCACTGAAAGAAACCTAATGAACCGTGTACTCATTTGTGATTCTTTATTACGACGTAATGAAACCGAACCATTTTTGAAGAAGCTGATAACTGGTGATGAAAAGTGGATCACGTACGACAAGAACGTGCGAAAAAGGTCGTGGTCAAAGGCCGGTCAGGCTTCACAGACTGTGGCGAAACCCGGGTTAACTCGCAACAAGGTGATGATGTGTGTGTGGTGGGATTGGAAGGGCATTATTCATTATGAGCTGTTACCACCAGGCAGGACCATCGAACTCTACTGCAAACAGCTGATGAGATTAAAGCAAGAAGTAGAGAGAAAGCGGCCGGAATTAATCAACAGAAGGGGTGTGGTTTTTCATCATGATAACGCTAGACCTCACACATCTTTAGCCACTCAGCAAAAATTAAGAGAGTTTGGCTGGGAGGTGTTAATGCATCCGCCGTATAGTCCTGACCTTGCACCTTCAGATTTCCACCTGTTTCGGTCTCTTCAGAATTCTTTAGGCAGTGTCAGGTTAACATCACGAGAGGACTGCCAAAACCACTTGTCGCGGTATTTTGACCAGAAGTCCCAAAATTTCTATAGCAATGGGATCATGTCCCTACCTACAAGATGGCAAAAAGTTATCGAACAAAATGGTACCTACATACTTTAGTTAAATGTAAATAAACTATATTAAAAAATGTTTTGAATTTTCTTAAAAAATGCGAAGAAACTTTTTCCCCAACCTATTACATAATTATATTAAAAATATTTCCGTCATCTGGAATCCATAACACAAGTGCTTAGGCTACTTACTTTGGGCTAGATGATAGGTGTGAGTGTAAAAATATTTATTTATTTATTTATTATTATCCATAGGAAAGGCCTGTTAAAAGGCATTATTATTAGCACATTAAAAGGCTGGTGATGATGATGATGATGACTAGCGAGATAACTAACTGACGAAGATAGAATGCATTGTAGAATTCAGAACTGAACAGAAAAATACATACACAATAAAATACGCCTATATCCGCGAAGGGGTAGGCAGAGGTCAGTAAACATTTTACTACGTTTCGCCGAAAAGGTAAGGTCCCACAGGTGGCGAGCCTATTGCCATCTATCGGGCACATTAATCGCAGTATATTGTTAGGTGGTACTAGAGGAAGGTTGCCCATTACGGATCGCAGTCTTTACGACACCCTCGGGAGATACAATGTTTGGTCGAACGAATGTCAATTACTGACAACTTCTCTTTTATCTTATCTTTGACACGACTGTCGCCATGTTTTCCACGTCAAGAACAACTGACACTGAAAAACCAATGCCGTTTTAGCTAGGCGCCATTGAAATACAGAGACTGTAAAACCCGCAATGAACGCAACACGCCCATTGTCAGTTGTTTTATTAGGGCCCTCCCCGTGTTAGCATCGCGAATCAGATTTCGCAATCGGACGGAACCCTAGCAACCGCCGTGACGTCAGCAGTCACTGACCCCTGGGGCATCGACCTTTGCAAGGGGTCTGATCTGACAATCGCCTATATTGTAATATTTATCTGTTTGAGGTCGGGTCTCTATTTTACAAGAATTTTGGGTTAGGTTACTTTTAAAGACTCCCAAGAAGGATATTGGACAAAGCTGTCTTACCTTTTTAATATAAAATATTCTCTATGTCACACCTGACCATAAAGTGGACTTTATCGCCCGCTATGCGTATGAAAAATCCCACTTCCTTGTCAGGGGGTGACATAAAACTTTGATCTTATCTCGGGTGATAAAAAAGAAGCCTGAGATTCTCGCCTTCGGGCATCAAATACTTGTGATCTGACACATTCTATGTTTTATCGCCCTCGGTATATAATGTAGTATTATTGCACATATAGAAAAAACATATAAAAAATAGTACATTTACGCCGCGTGGTGACGGCAGAGTAGAATAATTGTCACCACCCCAAATCTCTGCCGTGGGTGTCGTACAAGGCGACTAAGGACAAATCAGTGATGAGGATTGGGCAGCAGCGTTCCTCTTATACCACCTAGCAATGTACTGCGATTGATGTGCCCGATAGATGGCAATAGGCTCGCTACCTATTACATGGGACCTAGCTAAATTGGCGAGAAGTGGGTGTTAATTCACCTCTGCCCCTTAGGGGATATAGGCGTGACTTATGAATGTATGTAGGTATTCGCCTCTCGGTATTTTTAAGTGGTCGCTGTACAGTTATAGTAGTCGCTAAGCGGTGCCTTAAATCTGTATGATGTATTTGTATGATAGCGTATACATGTAGGCACAGCAACGATTTGTTGAGCGGGATTGCTTAACTGGAGGTTGCGATCGTGGAGCACGTGAGACGGATCACTTTATTATCATGTTATATTATTTGTTTTTGTCTGTTCATTCTCTGTTTAAGTCATGCTGTGTTTGCCTATTATTGTTTTTGCATCATGATCTATTTGTTATCATGTTTATATTTCAAAATTATGTATTACATACATACATACATAAATCACGCCTATATCCCCGAAGGGGTAGGCAGAGGTGAACTAGCACCCACGTTATGTATTCGCTGCAAAAATGTTGGCAGCCCTAATAAATAAATAAATATAAAAAGCATTTTCTACCATTTACTGTAAATGCATCCCTTTATTTATTCTTAGTCAAGTAAGCGCTGCATTGTATTTTAAGAAGACCCCATGGGCTTCCTGAGTAAATAAATTCCAAATTACATTGCAGACTGTAAGTCGTAGCACATGCTACGAAGCCCGTAGCAGTTAAATTAAAAGCCTGAGAGAAAACGTAGCCTGTCCTCGCTTCAAGAGAGAAAATAAAACAAATTTTCTCGTAACTCTACGGCACGGCTACGGCTACCTGCCCCCCCCCCCCCCACTCTAAGCGAAAGGGCGCGTTCCCACTTTTTCGTGACGACAGATAATCGTGTAGTTTTAAGTGTCGCGGCTTATATGTTTAAGGGCCAGTTTCACAATCGACGAGTAAGTTCTAAGTAGCTTACTTCGCAGATCATTTGACAGTTGTAACCTGAAATGTATGTCAATTGAACTGCAAAGTACTTCGCACTTACTTGTCGATTGTGAAACAGGCCCTAAATGGAGGTGTTCACATAATATATATAACGACACGATGTACTGTCGTCTACGAACTTTTTTGCAGTGACGACAGATTGTCATGACAGTGGGAACGGCTAGCACGACCGAGAAAAAATCGTTTACACGTGTTTCAGATTTGTAGATGAGATCTATTGTAGCTTGCTAATGATGTGTAAACGACAAAGCGGCTGCCGTGAAACGATAAAGTGTCGTCACGATCCAATGGAAACAAATACGATAGTCGCTACGATAAACAATTTTTGACGACAAACAATTGTTATAATGGGAACAGCTAGAGAACGACAGTCGTCCGACGATAAATTATCCGTCACGACATAGTGGGAATGCGCCCTAACACATATAGGTAGGAGGCTCGGTGGGTTCCCCCATATTTAGCCACCTTAAACATCCTGATGCTGTATTGGTAACTCCCTGTTTATATGTTCATAAACTTGTATATGAAGCCGTGTGGTGATCGCAGAGCATAATACAATAATTAATATAAAGAAAATTGTGGTCACAAAACGCAGAGGTCGCGGGTTCGTTTCCCGCATCGAGACTATAATTTTTCGAACCACAGTTTTCTTTGTACTCTGTCTATTTTTTTCTAACATTAAAATGTTCAAATTAAAATCAAAATAATAACCCCCGTCTTTCCCGCGGGTGTCGTACACTGCACATACAATTTAACTAAGTACAATATGTAGTATAAAATAATTATCCACTTTGCCCTGGACAGTTGGTTTAAGGTATATTTACTATCATCTACTATATTCTTCTGTGTAGCAAATATTATAAACCAACTGTATATTATTTATTTATTTATTATTTGGGAAACGTACAATATATTAATACATAGCTAAAAAACAAACAGATAATACATTAATCAACAAAGTTTCCACCATTACATGATAATTATATGACATATCACCTGTTAATTGACATTTAATGTATTGCAAATACGGATCCTTTCAATTCTATACGTACATATTTTATATACCTATCAATAATGGCTACCGACAATATCGATGACATGATAACGCCTCCCTCAATTATAGGTGTACGTACGTACGGGTGGCGGGATCGATCCATCTACCCCTCCGTGTGCCGGTAGGGGTGTGCCCGTGTGTCGATAAATCGCTGGTTCAAAATAAAACATGTTATTTAGTTAGTCACTGTTATTTAGTTTTAAGCCATGTGGTCACGGCAGAGCAGAATACAATTGTCACCACCCCCATCTCTCCCGTGGGTGTTGTACAAGGCGGCTAAGGGTAAAGGCAGCCAGGGGTAATTCAGCAGCAGCATTCCTCGCATACCACCTAGCGATTTATGTGCCCGATATATAGCAATAGGTGCGCCTCCTATTACATGGGACCTAATCTAATTGGCAAAACGTGGGGTTAATTCACCTCTCACCTCATCACGCCTACCCCTTCGGGTATGTGTAGGCGTGATTTATGTATGTATTACTGGGACAAATAAATAATAAATATTCATCAAACTCAACCTATCATCTAGCCTAAAATAAGTAGCATTAACATTTGTAAAACAACAACAATGTAAAAATAGTTATTTGTTTTACGTGAGTGCAAAGTTGCTTTTTAACCGCGTGCTCAATTTTGATGACCGAGCTAGCGAGGGAATCAAAAGAGCACAAGGTGAAAAATCTTTGCACTCAAGTGCAACACGTAACTTTTCATCCCCCCCCTCAGCGAGGAAATGGCAAAATGCAAAAAAAAATACAATCACATTATTAAAAGTTTCAGTCAATTCAATTTACACCCTGACACTTCCACACCCATCCTACCAAACACACACCCAACACACAGACAACATCCACCCAGACACACCCACAACATCCACCCAGACGCGCACGTGCAAAGCAAATTAATAAAAAAAGGACACCAAGAAGGTTTCGAATCTGAATTTTTAACAAATTAAAAAGGTTGCATAGTAAATTCGATACCATAGAGGTCCAATAGGTTTAAAGATGTTTTTCATCCCACCATCTCGGAAAAAGCGTTTTTGCTCTTCGATATCTGAGTGCAAAAGCCGTTTTTATCCTCTAGAGGTTAAAGTAAATTTGAATTTAGAACATCGTGTGCAATGAGTTTGTGAATTCAAAACATCATTATACCTATTTATTTCTACCTCCATGGTGCCGAAATTGTCATGCAACCTATTTTAATTTGTTAAAAACTCAGACTTCTTAGTGTTCTTTTTTTGTAATTTGCTTTGCGCGCGTCATTTTCTTTTCACGTCTTAAATTTGTTAAAACCTTGGAGTTCTGTGACGGTCAATCAGCTTGGCGTCAATCTTGCTTTAAACATTTTGATCGTCTACAACGCTTGCTGGATGCTTGAGTCAAGCATTTAAAAGCTTTTTAGGTCTGTTTGATTTGTTTACGCTGGCAACGGAACAAAAACATACAGAAACTCAACGTGCTTGACTCAAGCTGATTGACCGTCTCGGAACTCCATTAGGGACGGTAATTTTTATTAGGGACTTACAGGTGTGTCTGGATGAATGTTGCGGGCGTGGCTAGGTGGGTGGGTGGCAGTTGGAGGTGTGTCTGGGTGAACGGGTGTTTTGAGGGTGTGTCTAGGTGAATGGGTGTTTTGTTGGTGTGTCTGGGTGAATGGGTTTTTGTGGATGTGTCTGAATGGATGAGTGAGTATTGTGGGTGTTTCTGGGTGATTGGGTGTTTTTTTGGGTGTGATTAGGTGTTTTGTGGGTGTTTCTGGGTGATTAAGTGTTTTTTGGATGTGATTGGGTGTTTTGTAGGTGTTTCTGGGTGAATGGGTGTTTTGTGGGTGTTTCTGGGTTAATCGGTGTTTTGTGGGAGTTTCTGGGTGAATGGGTGTTTTGTGGGTGTTTCTGGGTGAATGTGTGTTTTGTGGGTGTTTCTGGGTGAGTGAGTGTTTTGTGTGTGTTTCTGGGTAAATGGGTGTTTTGTGGGTGTTTCTGGGTGAATGAGTGTTTTGTGGGTTTTTCTGGGTGAATGGGTGTTTTGTGGGTGTTTCTGGGTGAATGAGTGTTTTTTGGGTGTGTTTGAGTGGATGGGTGTAAATGTCGTGGGTGTTTCTGGGTGAGTGTTGAGAGTGTGTTTGGGTTAATGGGAGGGTGTTGTGGAAGTTTCTGGGTGAAAACAGAAACTGTTGTGATTGTATTTTTTTTGTATTTTGCAATTTCCTCGTTGGGGGGGATGAAAAGTTACGTGTTGCACTCGAGTGCAAAGATTTTTCACCTTGTGCTCTTTTGATTCCCTCGCTATCGCTCAGGATTCTAATTTTTGAATCACTCGCTACGCTCGTGATTCAATTTTAGAATCCTTCGCTAGCTCGGTCATCAAAATTGAGCACGCGGTTAAAAAACAACTTTGCACTCACGTACAACAAATAACTATTTCAAAGTGGATTTTGTGCAGACTGTGCAGTGAATGTGGTGTTGTTTTGTTGCACAAGCATCAGGGATGGTGTGAAAATATGCAGAATCATTGAAAATAAGTCTTGTGATGTGTTTGATGTTGAGAATTTTGAAGTGGTTTTAACCACCTCATCAGTCGCCATCATGAACTCTGGTATCATTCAATTCGCGCCAAGCTCTCGCTAGATGCGATAAAATGTGTGACACCCATATTTTAATGTAAAATTAATTTTAATAAGGACAGAAATATAAGGTTGGGGAACAAGCCTTTTCGCATTATAGTATGTATAAACTTGTAATAAAATCTCTTTGGCTATACTATTTGTATCTGGCTGGTTTTGGTATCATTGAAAGTTTAAATTTTAAAGAACATAATTCCAAATTCAAATTAGGAAAATGTGTGATTTTCATTTGTTTTTCGTACCGCCAAGATGAGTGAATCTAATGAAGAAATTCGATACATTTTAAAATTTTACTACAAAAAAGGTAAAAATGCAACGCAAGCCGCGAAAAAAATTTGCGATGTTTATGGACCTAGTGCAGTGTCTGTGAGAGTAGCACAAATTTGGTTTGAGCGTTTTCAATCCTTAAATTTTGATGTCAAAGATGCACATCGCTCTGGTCGCCCTATTACAGATAAAATGGATGCCATTTTTGAAAAAGTGGAGCAAGATCGGCATGTCAGTAGTTACGACGTAGCTGAAGAACTGGGAATTGACCACAAAACAGTTTTGGCGCATTTGAAAAAACTGGGTACACAAAAAAGCTCGACATTTGGGTACCTCACGAGCTCACTGAAAGAAACCTAATGAACCGTGTACTCATTTGTGATTCTTTATTACGACGTAATGAAACCGAACCATTTTTGAAGAAGCTGATAACTGGTGATGAAAAGTTGATCACGTACGACAAGAACGTGCGAAAAAGGTCGTGGTCAAAGGCCGGTCAGGCTTCACAGACTGTGGCGAAACCCGGGAAAACACTGCCAAAACCACTTGTCGCGGTATTTTGACCAGAAGTCCCAAAATTTCTATAGCAATGGGATCATGTCCCTACCTACAAGATGGCAAAAGGTTATCGAACAAAATGGTACCTACATACTTTAGTGAAATGTTTACATTTCACTAAAGTATGAAACTATATTAAAAAATGTTTTGAATTTTCTTAAAAAATGCGAAGAAACTTTTTCCCCAACCTATTATATTAAAGACATGGCTGTATGGGCTAGACACTTTGCCTTCCCTAAAAAAACGTTGAATTAAAAACAAATTTATAAATTATGTTTTGTATTCACAAACATAATGCACTTGCACGCGATGTTCTAAATTCAAATTTACTTTATCCTCTAGAGGATAAAAACGGCTTTTGCACTCAGATATCGAAGAGCAAAAACGCTTTTTCCGAGATGGTGGGATGAAAATGTTTTTATTATAGCCACAATGACTTAATGCCTTTTTTTACCTTACATTCACCCTTCTTCTTCCTGTCCTGCTCCCAGTTTGTTTGGGGTCGGCGCAGTCGTCAGTTTATCCCAGAAGTGGCGGGCTGTGGCGTTTCAACGCCGACATTTAGCAATTATGAATTAAATAAAACTATCGATATCGATATGCCCACCAATTAGTCCCATCACTGGCCGCCCCCACTGGCAGAGACGGATCTCCCCGTCTATTGTTGACTCTCATCCCATTTTTGGACTATTTGTGAAATGTTTTCCTGATTTTCTCTTGTAATACCTCTTTGTCGACGTCGTGTTGTGAATTTTGTTTACTTTGTTACACGGGCGTCTCGTTCGAGATGTGTTTGTTTACAGGGAATGTGAACTTAGTTAAAATTAATTTTTAACTTGTTTTCGTTTAGGAATATCAGCAGCTGGTTTTAGATTAATCGTGGAAAAAAAAAAGTATTCAAATTAGTTCTTGTGAAATTACATACTTACATACATCACAACTATATCCCCGAAGGAGTAGGCAGAGGTGAATTAGCATCCACGTTTTGCCAGTTAAGTCAGATCCTATGTGATAGGTGGCGAGCCTAATTGCCATCTATCGGGCACATTTGCGTTGAATATTGGAAACCTTTTGACTTTGACACCCACGTTTCCAATGTCCAAAGCATTTATTTGACGATTCATGAGTGTATGTAACCTTATATGTAATTCATATACGTATAAACCATATTTTCATTTTTTTTCATTTTCATATGTCACACGGGGCTTTTTGTACTACGAGAGGGGCCCCGTCCACGTCCCGTCCAGGTTGTTTTCCCGTTACGTATGCTCAGATCTTTAATCTTTTTGAAGCAGTGTTGTAGACTGCGCTCATGCCTCACAGACTTTTTTAAGTGGACTGTGCTTAAGTGGTCTGTTTGTAGTTAGATGTAAAAAAAACCTAAGAGAAGAGTAGCCTAAGACAGGCCCTGGGTAAAAATAATATCAGTACACATGTAGGAACTTAAATTTGCACCAGGCCTCTTAGGGCAGCCGAAAATGAGACATACATGGGAATATTTTATTTTATTTATTTTATTTTATTTTTTATTTTACAAAATTTGGAAAACTTACAGCTGCTTAAGTATCTAAATAATAAAAGATTATTACAAAGTAAAGCCAATTACAAGTTTTCACATACAGATATAAGAAAACAAGGTATGTACACAAATGAAGCAAATAAGTACCTATGCAAAATGAAAAGGGAAAAAACCATGCTTATAAGTCAATATAATAATATCAAGTCTTGAGATTATTAATTATGCACCGAAGTACCCGTTTTGGGCACTATATCTACTTTGGGACGCTTTCCCCTATACTTTTTTACATGTTCAAATGGATACTTTCATATTAATATGTTCCTTTGGTTGTACGGAAACAATTTTATAAACAGCTCTACAAATTTAGGACACATGCCCGATTTGGGCCACCTTCCCCTACTCGTGAATAATTAGATACTTAGGTAACACAAAAGGTACCTACTATTACCTACAGTGAAAGCTATAATTCCACGAACCCTTCCCCTAATTAAAATAATGGCATATTTCATAAAGTAACTTACAAAATGCAACCCCACACGTCACTAACACGCAACGCTGCCTTAGGGGGAGGGTGGATAAGATGGACACTGTAGGCAAGACGGATACTTACATACATATAGAGAAGAGAATCGTGAGTGTGATGTCACCAGACGGCAGAGCAGAATACAATTGTGTTTTGTGGTGTCGTACAAGGCGACTAAGAGTAAAGACAGGGATGAGTAATGGGCAGCAGCATTTAAATTTTAATTTATCTATAATTCATATAAGTGCTTTAATGCATTTAGTTACTGTTCAAAGTAGTACATACGTCAAGTTGGCAGCTCTGAAATCAGAGTGCATGCATAAATCAGTCAATAATTAATCAGCGCTGCCAACCATGGGGTGAGAGCGTCCCCATGCGTGTCACCCCGCGTGGGGTGCCTGTCGCATGTTATGACATAAATTCTGCATATCCCATTGTAATCGCCGTTCTTGATATGTTTTGTGGGGTTTACGGATTGAGAGAGAACTTTTGCTCTTTTAGATGATTAGTTTTTAGGGTTAACATATCGGGAGTTATTATTTTTGATTTTCTTTGTAAATTATTAGAAAAATTGTTTCAAAGAAAATTGTGTTTAGGAAAAGTACGAAAAATTATAGTTTATAGCTGAGTGGTATTAGGCATCTGCCCGGATTGTAGAGCACGCAGGTTCAGTTCCCGCATCAAGACTTTCATTTGTTGAATTTTTCTAACTACAATTATCTTAATAATGTTTTCTTATATTTGCACTAGCCCTACACATTTGAAATAAAACAACTTTTACGGATAAGACTCGCGTATAATTTGGTGTTTGGCATATTAATTATTTAACCCGACGTTTCGAACACTTTACAGTGGCCGTGGTCACGGGGGACTAAAGATGACAGGAGTCCTCACAATCAAGTAATAATTAACTACCGTCATAATATTTGATATTTTAGGTGTTCCGATTTACACAAACAGAGCTTACAGTATCTTTGTTTTTGGCAGTATGAGGACTCTCCTATATAGGCCAAACAAAAAGAAATATAGGGACCCGGGTAAAAGAACACATAGCTGATGTGAAACATAGGCGCGAAACAAAATCTGCAGTATGTGAACATGCCTTAGACGCACCCAACCATTATTTTGACAAACCGCAAATTCTAGCAAAAGAGAAACGATATATACCTAGAATGATACGTGAAGCTATTGAAATCAAGAAACATCCAAACTTCAATAGGGATAATGGTTGGAACATACCACCTGCTTGGGACCCAATTATTAGAATAATTAAATCCCAACACCGTCCTCATACTGCCAAAAACAATGGTACTGTAAGCTCTGTATATGTAAATCGGAACACCTAAAATATCAAATATTATGACGGTAGTTAATTATTACTTGATTGTGAGGACACCTGTCATCTTTAGTCCCCCCGTGACCACGGCCACTGTAAAGTGATCGAAACGTCGGGTTAAATAATTAATATCCCAGACACCAAATTATACGCGAGTCTTATCCGTAAAAGTTGTTTTATTTCAAATACAATTATCTTTTCATCCCCCATCTCGGAAAATGCGTTTTTGCTCTTCGATATCTGAGTGCAAAAGCCGTTTTTATCCTCTAGAGGATAAATTAAATTTGAATTTAGAACATCGTGTGCAAGTGCAATAAGTTTGTGAATACAAACATAATTTTTTAATTTGTTTTTAATTCTCCCTCATTTTTTTAGGGAAGGCAAAGGTTTCAAGCCCATACAGCCATGTCTTTAGTATATTTATTTCATATTAATATGAATAAATGAGTGAGGGAAATGAATGTATGAAATTATTTTAGAAAAAAATAAGGGTGTCACACATTTTATTGCATCTAGGGAGTACTTGACGCGAATTGAATGCTACCAGAGTTCATGATGGCGACTGATGAGGTGGTGAAAACCACTTCAAAATTCTCAACATCAAACACATCACAAGAATTATTTACCATCCAGGATGCTTGTGCACCAAAACAACGCAACTTTCACGGCACAGTCTGCACAAAATCTACTTTGAAAAACATCAATAAACCTATTGGATCTCGGCTGAATGATGCACGTTTCGCGTCTGGGTGGATGTTGTGGGTGTGTCTGGGTAGTTGTTGTGTGTGTGTTGGGTGTGTGTGTTTGCTAAGATGGTTGTGGAAGTGTCAGGGTGTAAATAGAATTGACTGAAACTTTTAATAATGTGATTGTAATTTTTTTTGCATTTTGCCATTTCCTCGCTGAGGGGGGATGAAAAGTTACGTGTTGCACTCGAGTGCAAAGATTTTTCACCTTGTGCTCTTTTGATTCCCTCGCTAGCTCGGTCGTATAACAAATAACTATTGTAATTTCTAGAGTTCCTCCGTGCTTCTGATATGTTTAGTTTGGTCATCGCTTGGAGATTTATTTTTCAAATTCGAAATCGTTTATTGCTTTTCACACACACTCTATAATGCCGTGTAGTGACGACAGAGCCGGATACAATTGTTACCACCCCCAATCTTCAAAGCGACCAAGGGCAAAGATATCGATGAGTAATAGGCAATAGTGTTTCTATTGTACACCACCTGGCAATATACTGCGAATTACGTGCCCGATATATGGCAATAGGTTCGCCATCATTACATGGGACCTGAAATAATTGGCCAATAAAAATTTAAACTTACCTTCGTTGCTTCCTTGGCACGGTGGTTAGCGGGCTAGGCCTGCGATGCGTCAACTAAAAAATGTTCGCCAAGGCTGGTGATTGGATGGGTGACCAAAAATATACAGATAAAAATAAAATAATGAAAATTATTTCTAACATTTATTTGTATAATATTGAATTAACAACCAAACAAAGTAAAAATAGTAGTTAAGCTACTGAGTAAATAGTAAGAAATAATGATGTTGGAAATAAGATGATGTTAGAAATTATTACACCAGTATTTCTAACACAGTGGCATGTAAATATTACATTAGGTACAACAGCACGTCAGACAAATGTAAAATTTTCTCAATCGACTTTTGGCTCTACTGCCAACAAGATAAGGTTGACAGTTGAAAGTTTTGGGTAGTCTGAAGAGCCGTTGCCTGTACTTATCAACGACCATAGCTTTAAAGTTTAATAAAACAAAAGCGTAACCAAAATAAACTGCTGCTTTCTAGTCCCATTTCGAAACGTTCCAATTTTAAATTTGTTTTTAATTAAATAGTGCACAACTTGGCGCTGAAAGTGTTAGCTAATTTGTCATACTAACTACGCTTTCAGTTACCAAATTTGAATTTTATTCTATACCGAGTGTTATTACAAAACTTTTCTCGGCCAAACTACAATCGAATAGTTGAATGGTTTTTCATGACGCAGCAATGACATTCCTTTCCATACTGATTGCTGTTTTCAAGTTAAACATTTTTTAATGATGAAAAAATAGGCCTATTTTTAAAGTAGTTTGGCTTTGTGAAAGTGACTTCATCTAAAAATGTGTTTACGGTTTGTTGATATATGCAAGTGTTTTAATCCCTGAATTGAGAATAACAAAAATTATGTCATACCTGACCATAAAGTGGACTATTCCGCGCGCTACGCGTACGGAAAATCCCACCTCCTGGTCAGGGGTGACATAAAACTATGGTCTTACCTCGGGCGATAAAAAAGAAGGCCTCAGATCGCATATTAATCGTCAATTACTTGCGATCTGAGGCTTTCTTTGTTTTATCGGCCTCGGTTTATAATGTACTATTATGTCACCTTCCGGACCAGGAACTAAGATTTTCCGTATAAGCGTAGCGGGCGTAAAAGTCCACTTTATGGTCAGGTGTGAAATAAAACTATGTATATACTTACCTTACTTATCATCAACTACTTGCGATCTAAGACTGTTTTTCGCCTTTGGTATACATCTACGGATAGGGTTAAAAAAATAAAAGCATTATTTCAGGATTTTTATATATTTAGAACAAGAAATGTATAGTTACAACCATTGAGGATATTAAATATCATATTGTAAAAACTATTGTATAAAGTGAAGAGAATGTGACATTTTTTCATATTTTTTTTCATTATTCAATTATAATTAATTCCAATAAATTAATAATTATAGACACATAAATTACGTGAAAATATTGATTAATAAATTACTTAAAAACAGCCAAGTAACCACTACAGATGTAAATATTTGGTTATTAATGCTTACAATAGGAATGAGTATTTTTAAAAATTTCTATTCCGTTTTTCAAAGAAAGACGGCGCTGTGTGCGATTTTCAAAATGGCCGCCGTTCAACTCGAATGCGCTTCCCGCTCGGCGCCATTTTGGAAAGGCTCACATTAAACCTTAAACGATCTTACAAATTATTGGGAACAACATTTAAGCTTGACGGCAATACTCACATAGCTCTTTCTGTCCCAAACGTGTATTGAGTTAGGGCATTTTTATTTTCCAATTGACGTATGCAGCGAAAGGTATACTAGTTTCACTGCCCAATTTAAATGGCCTACAATATCGCGTTTGGCAGATGTCTTTGTAAGTACAACCTGTCAAGCGTTCACTACTATTTGTTGTGCAAATAAAATTTCCTCACAAAAGCTATAATGAAGTAGAGGTAATTATTTAAACCGACACAATTAGTATATAGAGAATACCTAACTCTTAGGTACGACATTAACTAAATCGGTTACGATCAACACAGACACCTACCTCTTAAAATTACAATAATCATAAAAAGACGAAAGGAAATGTCCAACACTGAATTTTATTTTACCGGAAGATCTTAGTTTTAAAGTTAGTAATTTTTTTTAAGATTTTTTTTCTATAAGTTTTATAAAATACGTATTTGTATCAAAGTGGAGTCAGCTTGCACGATAAAGGAAAATGGCTGACCAATTTTTTTTTCATAATCTCATTTTAATTATAAATATCATTGCTTTCATTGTCTAAGTACACCTTAACATTGAGTTGGTAAAATACTTATTCAATACTTTATTTTGAGAATCTTATTTATCTTACGATGCACTTTGTCTAATTATTCTCTATCCTTACACTCGACTCAGTTGGAAGTTGGATGATTTCATTTATTTTCCAAATAGAAAATGTACGCGAAGACCATGAAAAGTTACAATGTTATTCATTCTTTCCCTGACTTTCAAATGTGATTATGAACATTCGCTACAGTTATGTACTAGGTATCACATGCTACGCTGCACCGTAGAGTTCGTTCCCATTGCGTTTAATATTATATATTTTTTATATAAATCTATGTATAGTTTAGGCCCTACTCGCTTGACAATCGGGAGAATGTCAGCTCGTGCCCTGGCAACCCTCGCATGACAGGCGACGTATGCGCCACCTGACATCTGTCACTGTCACCCGACAGCCTGACGAAATGGGAACAAACTGTTGCAGATAATAGAGGAATCAACACCGAAAAAGAATACCTAATAAATAGACAGTGAAATTGATATTACATGATATTACTTTTTTTTAAATATTTTTTTAAATTCGAAACTATTGGTTATTTTAATTTAATAATTCGCTCACCCGTAGCTGAACCGCCGTTCTGGTGTTTTATTTACATATTTATTGCAATCTATTATTTATCCGTCGTTACCGGTAGTTTGGACGCGACAGAACGCTATTTTCGACCCGTTCAATAAGAATCTGGGTCGTCAATAATATATTATAAAAAGTTTTAATTAATTAATTATTGCTTCTCGTTCCGGCTCAGTGTTTCACTGTCTATAATGATTCAGGGAGAAAACATATTGCGCTCGAAGGGTTTTTTAATGGGGGTAATGTTAAGCTTTGAGCTCACGGCGGGGGCATGGCCAGCACCATATGATCTCCCCCTTAGTGACGATGACCATGCGTTGAAGGAAGCACCGGAGGCTGCGCCAGGCTACACATTATAAAACCATCCGTGGAAACACCACCTAAAGCTACTACTAACAAGAGAATCAGATCCAAAACACTAGGAAGTACGTACAGTGAGCAACATGGTTTACCGAAGAACGTTACTATCAACAATAATTTTATAAAGATATAGCCATCGCAGCTCTGGATAGGAGGCGTTGTGCAATGTTACCATGTTAAAAACTTTAATAGATTCTGACGTATGAAGTAATTAGTAACACATTTAGTCGATGTCTCGAGTATTCTACGGCGTTAAAATATTTCAATGGTCCCACGGTTAGGGCAGGTACTGGACTGCGGGCCGCTGCCGGTCAGACGACGCGATTTATTGAGCATTTGACTAGATTAACATGCGCCTGGTGCGCCAGCGGCGCCGCTAGATGGCACTGTTTGCAGATTGAAATATTTTCACGGGTAGAACGTCTAACTTACGTATTTTTATTTCCTATGGAAGATTTCATTTCTTCATTTGTGTCTTAACTAGCGGAATAGCGTACGCCTCGGCCACTGGTTTGTGATTTGTGCTCGTGCCCGAGTGCTAAGGCCATTCCTATCACCTATACACCACAATATGTCGCGTACGCGCACATACAATTGCTTAGATAACGCTAAATGCCTCTGTCGCCGTTACAGCACTATTTTATCACCGTTTTCTTTATCTGGACAGTCATCAGTTCACGCAACTACATCGGAATTGTCGTTCGTTCACTTATTAGATACATATGGCCATCAGCCGTCTCTTGTACGCGTGATTGGATGAAACAGCTTCGGGACAAGGCGACTGAAACTTCAATAATATACGCCGCAGAAGCAACTAGCCACCCCGCGGCTGTAACTTGGTTACCAATACATAAAGCGAGTCAAAAAGTTATTGCTCTTGAGGAATACAGGCGCCACCTTGTCCCTTAGCACACTTATATGTTTAACGTTTATCTATTAATTAAGATCAATCGTCACATGTATCTTTATTTTTATTTTTGCTAGTCTCACAGCCTCAATGTCAATTAGCCTATGCGTATTTAGAGTATTGTTTCTGTGTTGCCAATTAATTATATATTTTTTACACATTACCTTTTAGTTTCGTAAAAAATGCATCAAAACACCGTTCAAAAAGTAGCCGTTATGTTACTGATAATAGGTCTGTTAGTCCCTTGTCACTTACTGGGGTTCGTCGGTTACGACACTTGGTGTGACCACGGCGCTGTGTAGCACAGCTTTGTGGACCAACAGTGTCCAAGGCTCTAACAACGTGTTGACGAGCATCACGGCAGGGTCCGTTTGGGAATGTGCATCAGTATGTGTATACGCAAGTGTATACACGCCTCAAAAGTCTTCTTAAAAGTCGCCTTTAAAGTGGCGCGTATTTTGGCTCGGGGCCTCCCGCCCTATACCCGTGTTCGTCTTACGAATACCAAAGTGTACGTCGCGCTGCCATTAGTGCCTTATGAACAAATGTGGCGTTATTACTAGAACGTTTTGCCGTCGACCGCTTACACCTATGAAGATATGATTTACAGTATATTAAAATACATATAAAAATATCAAGTTAATTGTAACGTATCCGTTCCATAGTGGTTAAAATTTCACAATATAATTATTATTGCTTATTTCGTTCCGTACACTAACGGGCTCACGCCCTCTACACTATTGAGCACTATTTTATTATTAATTTATCATTATTACTCTTTAATTTATTACCGAAACATGAAGGGAGCTCGCAAAACATTCTATTAATAACCCGAGTGACGACTCTACCTAATCTCGATACAACAATCTCACTCCAAAATATTAGCAATTATTATTTATCTTTTCACTCACATTAATTATTATCTAAGTAGTCGATGATTTCTCAGTTTAATACTTTGGTGTTTTATGTTTCGATCCAAACGACAGGTTAGAATAAGATAACGTTGAAATCAGCTAAAACATAGTGAAACTCACAAAACGTAGCAACATTGACGCCCAATATACAATTCCCTAATAAATTAACCAACTAAACTCCCGCCTACCGAATTAACGTTAAATTATACAATTATAATAAATAAGACAAGACAATCACACCTAATTTGAATACAGTAATAATATAAGTTGAATACAATGAATTGCACATACACTAACTAAACCGAATGACAATCATAAACCTTAAGAATAGATAATAGGTACTACCTAGTTATCCTTATTGGTTCGACACAGATTACCGCAACTATTCCTAATATTATATATTAATGAGCCTGCTCTTTCGCATGACTGACTAGAATAGGCGTAATCTCATGCTGAGCCAGGTTGAACAAACACAACAACTAGTATAGCCTAGGACGCTACCGCACTCGCGCGGCAGGTAGCCATAAATATAGATATAGTACACAATTAATTTAAATCATAATATCAAACGTACATCCGTGCTCCGCCGGCGTAGGCGGGGAGCTCGCATCTCACAAATTTCGACTAAACCAAACACAGTAAATATACACCTACTAATAAAACGAATTAATACTAAAATGGAATGTCAAGCGATAAAGCCGATTGAAAATTAAGCGAAAGGAATATTTTCCGGAATTGTTAAATTTATATAGATACTTTTTAAAAATTTAATTTAATTAAATAAAGTGTCCACTCGCGCGCCCTTCTGGGCGGATAACGAAGAGTTTACAATAAATATAGTAAACGCCCCTAGAACATTACTTTAATATATTTCCTTTAAATTACTGGCTATTAGTTATTGCACATTTTACATTCATAATAAATATATAAATACTTGTAAATTTTTAATCTCCATCTTTGGTATGTAATGAGTACCTATTAATTAATATCTGAAATGTTACAAAACTGCTTTCACATATCATATTAAGTACAATATATATATTATATTATATATTTTTTACAAAAATCGTAGGGTCGTTAGGACGGCACGATATTAAATATTATTTCAAGTTCGATGTTCGCAAATAGGTCTTTGTCGGGTCAATATTTTGGTGGTGGCTGGAGTGGCGTGTGTAATACGATAGTACTTTTAAACGACTTTTTTTTCTATTTACAAATTTCCATTTAGACTAAGACAATTAAAGCCTACGAATAGACGCAGGTCGCATCCATACATTATTATATAGCAGGTACCGATCAAATGCTTAGATCTCTCGTATATCGTTAGACTAGAGTATGCACCATTGTCCCCCGAACGGACTGCCCCCCTCCAGGCCTTCCCCCCCCCCCCCTCCCCGCCCGGGCGGCTCCATCGATTTTCCCCGGTCTCCTCCGGCCGGCTCACTGGCGTCTCCACAAAACGTATCTCAAAAACCTACTCTAAGTGGAGCGCTGGAACGAGCCTACGACGACAACTCTGATCCGAGGATCTTTTTCCGATTTTATTACGTTTTTTTTTTCTAAAATTTTATCAAAACCTATCACAGTTTTTGATTAGTTTTCATCCTTAATTACTTTAATATTTATGATTAAAATATACGTATAGATAATATATATATTTTCCAATCTTTAACAATATAACACTATTTTACTTCGATTAGGTGGCCGAGCGAGGTCCTCGTGGCGTTTGGCAAACGAAACGGGTCCTACGGTGGACCCGGGTCCATAAAACACTAACCCCATACCAGCGTATGGTCGCGTACAAAACTGGAGCGTAGCGTTAGGTCATTATTGCTAATATTACTTTATCATATTCGAAAACTATTTCTCGATAACCACAACCGTTCATAAGCGAAGTTTAATATCATTATTTTGTTGGTGACTTTCCGCAGTGCAAGTCGTCAGCTCAGGTCTGGCCGGGAGCGGTCGTGGCGGGCATCTGATGCCGCGGGCATGCGCGGCCCGCTTCCGCCATCTTGGTTGCCCGGAACGTGCTTAACCCAATTCTGCGAGCGGCTGTGCACAGCGCGCCACATCCACACACATATACATAATATTTATACGCTCAAAGACAGAGGGCCCGCCGTGGGGCGAGCGAGGCGACCGTCGGCTAGGCTAGGCTAAAGGATCCGTACCATTGTCTCGGGCCCGGAAGACACGGAGGGCGGAGGCGGGGTCCGCCGGCTGGCATGTATGGGTGCGCCTGGCGTGCCGTCCTACGGGGCGCCGACGCCTTAGATGGTCTTGATCTTGTTGGTCTTGAAGCTGACCTGCAGCACCCGGTTGCCGAGCGTGTACCCGTTGAGCGACTGGATGGCGACGACGGCCTCGTCGTAGTTGGTCATCGTGATGAAGCCGTAGCCCTTGCACTTGTTGGTCTGCAGGTCGCGGATCACCTTGACGCTCTGCACGGCGCCGAAGGGGCCGAACAGCTGCCACAGCACGTTCTCCTCGGTCTCGGGCGCCAGGTTGTACACGAAGATGCACCACTCGGAGCCCACGGCGCCGGGCAGCACGCCGCCCAGCAGCTCGCCGGCCAGCGGGCTGTACCGCTGCAGGCCCTTGTTGATGGCCAGCAGCGACTTGCCCGAGCCGAAGCGGCCCAGCGGCGCGGGGAAGCGCAGCGCGGCGGGCAGGTACGCGGCCAGCGGCGCCAGCGCCTTGCCGTTGCTGCTCGGGTTGTTCGCGAACTTGACCGTCACCGGCTCGGCCGCGCCCTTCGGAACCGTGCCGTTCAGCTCCTGGATGGCGCGCTCCGCCTCCACGCGCTGGTCGAACCGGATGAAGCCCACGCCCTTGGACAGGCCCTGCTCGCCGCCCGCGAACGGCCGCCCGCCCGAGTTCTCGCACAGGATGCGCGACGTGATGATGCGCCCGTACGGGCTGAACAGCCTCTCCAACTCCGCCTGCGTCATGGTCTTCGGCAGGCCGGACACGTACAGGTTGGCGCCCTTGATGGCCTCGCTGCTGGGCCGCGCGTACGACACCTTGATGGTCTTGTTCTGCAGCCGCAGCCCGTTCAGCGTGGCGATCGCCTTCTCCGCGTCCTCGGGCCGGTGGTAGTTGACGAACGCGTAGCCGAGGCTCTGCCCGCCGCCGTGCAGCGCGTGGTTCAGCGCGTCCGGGAACGCGGCCCCCTTGTTCCGGATCAGCTTGCACGACTCCACCTCGCCGATGCTCGAGAACAGGCTGCGGATCTCCTCCTGCGTCATGCTCTGCGGCAGGTAGTTGATGATCAGGTTGGTCTTGGACTCCTCGCCGGAGCCGTTCTGCTGCTCGCTGTCGCCCTTGGACATGGTGGCGGCTCAAATCATAAACGGAAAGAACGAAAGGGAAACGAAAAACGCGGTAAAACGAACCACGGCACGTCCGCAGCGGGTGCGCGCGCGAGCCACAATGCGAGGGCGGCGGCGGCGGCGGCGCGCAGGCCCGTATCGACCGCCCTTACGTAACGGGGGTCGTTCACCCCCGGCGGTATACTGTCCGAAAAACCGGGGCCACCCCGCCGGATCGATCCGGCCCGGGCGCTGCCAGGAACTGGGTTCCGGATCTGCCGTTGCCCCGCGCGCAACTATGTCAGCTGGCGGTTCACTGGAGCGCATTATTCAACCAGATCTTGCGTAATTAATAAACGTTCTGACTCTGAGTCAGGTGAGTTGCCGGCCCGTATGTTTCGGCCATTCATCGCTGGAGTACTATGATTACATGGCAGTTATTTTGCTTTGGAAAAAGTTGCCCGTGTTCCGTAAATGGCAGGGTTTATTTGGTGACGTTATTTTTAGGCACGGCGACCGTTTTTCAACGATGCCGTTGTCGAAGTTTGCAGGTTAACCTTAAAAGTTTCGCGTGAGGTTACGACAAGCCAAATATAGAAAACGTTCAATATTTTCTCGCCGCACGATTGTTGGCAAATGCCTAGGCGTGCTTTTACATTTTAACTATCAATAATATGTATTCAAAGAAAAAATTTACTAGGACAATTTTAGTTCTGATTGTGATTTTGTCCACCATTTAAAATAATCTTCGTAACTCTTATAACAATGTTTTAATAGCTGCCAACGATCGAAAATCGCACACTAATTAGTACTACATGTGACCTAACGAATATGTCGCACAGTTAAAGCACGTCTGCCTTTCCCCCTCGGGGCTGGACGTGATTTATGTATATGATAGTTCATGATCATCTTCCTGGTTTATCTGGGATCAGCGCAGCATGTTTCCTCGTCCATTAATACCATTAGAGTGCATCAAACCACCCACTCACTCCCTTTTGATTGATATCATCCATCACACCGTAAAGGTGCTAGTGATGAATGAATATATTAGGTATAGAAAACAGACAGAACGGACCATGCCGAGAGACCGATGGACGGAGAGAGTGATTGGAATGACAACATTCCAATCAATACTGCTCAAGGTTTTGGCTAAGGTTTTACAGCCGGCCGCCTATCTGACACCAACCCTCTTTGTGTATGCTGTTGTTGGTGGTTTGCCCTCCACCATTCTGGTACCCCAAGGTGCTTATTGGTCTACACCGGGCAATCTCCCTTAGTCGACGTTTACGACACCCATGGGATGAGACGGGGCTGGCCTATTCTACGTTATTTGTTCGCTCACCGGCCAGCATAGAAGTCAGCATAGAGACAAATCATCATCACCAGCCCTTTAATGTCCCCACTGGTGGGGGACCTTTGCTATAAAGAAGAGGAAGAGAATATAAAGAGGCTCGCCATATTATGGGACCTAACATAATTGACGAAACGTGAGGTGAACTAGAACAGATGATAATTCACGTCCGTCTAACCCTTCGGTGATAAATACATACATGCATACATTAATCACACCTATATCCCCGAAGGGGTAGGCAGAGGTGAACTAGCACCCACGTTTCGCCAATTATGTTAGGTCCCATGTAATAGGTGGCGAGCCTATTGCCATATATCGGGCACAAAAGTGTCGCAGTACATTGCTAGGTGCTATAAGAGGAGCGGTGCTGCCCATTCATCATCACTGATTTAAAAATTATAAATAAGCGTCATTTATTTATGTATTATTATGTATGTTGTATCTTTTCTTTGTAAGCTTTTCGCAGCAGCTGCCGCCATTTTAATTTCATTTCTGTGTTCGCTGGAGCAGTGGGTGTGTCAAGTCACACATGCACGTTCCCGTCGGTTTGCAATTCAAATTCTCTTGCTGGTCCAATTTCGGAATTTGCATTTCGTTCCCTAACGAAGAGGAACTGGAGGAGGCACATCTCCATCGGGGGAAAGAAAATCTTTTCCTCTCGCTCTAACTTCCACTAAATCTCGAGATAAAACACTGTCCAGAGAGAGTCTTGTCCACGTCCGCGTGCTAGGCCCGCTGCTCTTCATCTTCTTCTTCTTGAAATGCGAGTAGGCACAAGCCACTTAATCCCGTTGAAGAAATTTTGAAACGTGACACTGTAAGTGAAATATAAAGATGGTCACTGTAAAAACGGCCGCCTTGGTCGAATGCTCAGATTGCTGGGTATTGGCCAATAGGTCCCGGGTTCGAATCCTGGTAGGGGCAAACTTTGTGGTGACCACAAATGTTTGTTTCCGAGTCATGGTTGTGTATATGTTTATGTAGTATATTTTCAACATTTATATACATATTTATATTAAAAATATGTCCGTCATCTAGTATCCGTTACACAAGTGCTTGTACTTACTTTGGGCGAGATAATAGGTGTGAGTGTAAAAAAAAAAATTGTAAATACTGACATCTGAAGTGTATCTCCCGGGAATATCGTCAAACATTCATAGCCTAAAAATAATTAAAAATGCTTGAAGACAGTGATGAGATTGAGAATTAGATCCTCTTCTTCTTCCTCTCCTGTTCCCAGTCTATGTGAGGTCAGCGCAGTATGTTACCTCTCACATTCATAACGGTCAGACGTCATCAAGCCATTCACTCCTTTTAGATTTACCCGACTTGCCAAAAAAAAATCTGGCAACGCTGGACCTAACATTATTGGCGAAACGTGGGAAAAACACCTCGGCCTACCCCTTCGGGAATAAATGATACCTAGGCTTAGATATTGCAAGCCCCGCAACTTTATCTTAAACTAGTGGTCGCCCGCAGCTTTGCCCGCGTTAATGTCGGTTATTATATAGCCTACCCATAGTCTCCCTCGATTAATGGATTATCCAACACAAAGAGAACTTTTCAATTTGAGTTAGTAGTTCCTGAGACTAGCGCGTTCAACCAAACAAACAAACTGTTCAGCTTTACAATATTAGTGGCCAGCGGGAATATCTTCTGAGTTGAGCACAAAATACGAAAACGATCCTGATAAAGAATAATGGCAAGGGGTGGGCTGATGAAATTATGCATTCGGTCGCCCGGCGGTCTCGTAAGCCGCGTTATATAAATGCTAATCGACTACGTTCAAAGTTATGCGAGAGGCTGTTTATTATAGTAGTTCAGAGAACTGTGTTTAAAGCTCACCTATTTTCATAGAAATTATAAAACGTCTTTACTGCCGCACTCAGAGACGTCAATTAACTTTAATGAGTATTTCTTGTCAAAAATTTTCATTCAAATCTAGGCCATAGACCCGGCAAGAATAGAAACTAGTTTTGAATTGTCATTTTTTGACGTTAAGTACTCATTTACTTTATTTGACGTCTCTGAGTGCGGCAGTAAGTGCGCCAGTCTGAGTGCGACAGCACTCAGAGACGTGAACGTTAATGACTACTCAATGTCAAAAAATGAAAATTAAAAACTAGTCGCTATTCTTGCCGGCTGTTTGGTCTAGATTTAAATATTTATTTTGACATTAACATACATACATACTTAAATCACGCCTATATCTCCAAAGGGGTAGGCAGAGGTGAATTAACACCCACTTTTCGCCGATTAAGTTAGTTCCCATGTAATAGGTGGCGAGCTGTGGTGGCCTATTGCCATACATATATGGGTACATAAATCGCAATATATTGCTAGGTGGTATGAGAGAAATGCTGCTGGCCATTATTCATCGCTGCCTTTACCCTTAGTCGCCTTGTACGACACCCGCGGGAGAGATGGGGGTGGTGACTATTGTATTCTGCTCTGTCGTCACCACACGGCCTTACATACTTCGTATACAAACTGTATTTAATTCCGTTCCTGGGTGACTGTCCTGTTCACAAGCAGCTTTGTAAGTAAGACACAAAGGGATAAACCACCTTAGTTTATAAACTAGGTGTATGTTGTACAAACTAAATAGTAAGTAGAGTTCATGACCTCGCAAGTCGACGACCATTGACAACCATTAGTTTTCAATAAACCCTTAAGGGTTTCCCTGGAAACAGTAATTGTATTCAAGATTGGTTAGTGTACAGCCAAGCTAAATCAATTTTTTATTGTAGCTAATTTCGAAAAATACTGCTGATGCATAAGCAACAGACAACATGAAGTTACAAAAATACAAAACTGGAAAATTTTGAACTGACTCCACAAAAGAAGGAGGTTCTCAATTCGTCTGTAGTTTTTTAAATATCTCCAATCGATTACAAACCATACTATTTTTTTGTATGTATTTGACATATTTTTGTGGCAACCTGACGTGCGATAAACTGAACCTATACTACTCAAAAATCATTCCAGTTTTTTGTTTCAAATACAATCCAATCAACGAATATTTATAAGAAAACATAGATATTATATTTTCATCATCATCATCACCAGCCTTTAACGTCCCCACTTCAGGGGCACAGGCCTTCCCTATGGATGGAAGAATATAGGGAAAATGGGCCATAAGCCATCACGTTGGCCCAGGGCGGGATGGTGGGTAGATATATTAATTTTATTATGCATATATTTTATTGCGTAATAATTATTAAAGAACATTTCACACATAAAATGTCCACCTGACATTTTATTGATGAGCAAACATAAATAAGAACGCCTACTTTTAATTATTTATTTTGCTGTTTTTACTAGACAACTGTTTTAAATTGTTTTTCTGTTTCTTAACCGACGAAAAACGGAGAAGGTTGCTCAATTCGTACCAGTATGTTTTTTTTTTACATAAAAGCTCAGAGCAAATAAACCAATTGCTCTTAGCACAAAAGTGACAGCAGGAATTAAGCAATATTGCCAAAGACGTAGAGACTGTTGCAATGGAAGAAGAAAAATCCACAAAGACACTTCATTATAATTTGCTGATAATATTTTGCCGAAATGATAGGTTTTATTTGAGGGTTAAGAGTTTCTATACTTACTTTGGTATTAACATAGAAGACAAACGTTCCTACTAGACAACAACAGCTAATAAAAATAGAAAACGGACTTTTAAGTCCAGAACAAAGAAATAATGTCGCAGCTAAAACAACATCTTGCGAGTACATTCGCGAAATCCTCTCCGAGATATATATTGGAGCGTTCTCCTAAACCATTCACCGATCACGCAATAACCACCTTTAATCCCCAAAAGATAGAGTTCACATCCTCCTCTGTATTCTAACGCGGAAGCTCTATCGATCCACCTCACCTCGGCCCGATTTGGACTCTAACTCAATCGCGTTTCGTCTCATTTTCCAAGTTGTACAATGAAACATTTTATTTGAGCAAGGTTAAGTTATTCGAGTGTAAAAGTAGACCGTAGCACAGTGGCTTTAAGGTGGCAATTTCTGTGTGAATGGCATTATTAAGGGCCGCGGGATGAACATTTGCAGGCGCTAAAGCGGGTGGAAGTGTGTTTCCACTGTCCGGTTTATAAATAGAACAATCTTTTTTGATATGATTATAATTTCTACTTCATACGACTTTGATGTTTGATTGACCCCATGTTTGTATAATAACACTGACATGTATATTCAATGTATACTCATAGAGTCAATATATACCTACACAAATCACGCCTGTATCCCCGAAAGGATACGCAGAGGTGAATGAACATCCGCTTCTCGCCTACTAAATGATATCCATGTAATAGGTGACAAGCCTATTATAAGCCTATATATTACCACCCATCGGGCACATAAATAGCAGTATATTGCAGGAGATAAGTGGAATGCTGCTGCCCAATACTCATCGCTCTTTTACCCTTAGTCGCCTTGTAAGATACGGAGATGGGGGTGGTGACAATTGTATTCTGCTCTGCCGTCACCACACGGCTCAATTTGAACAAATTATTTTTTCCATTTCGTATCAAAAAAACTCTTCCAGTTTACACTGATAGTTTCCTTAAAATTTCCTTAAATTATCCTAGTAGAATGTAAGTATATTTTTGTTATATAGAAGACAGACGTTATACTCATAAGGCTCGAGTTCACCAATACGTAAAACAAGCGATTATTATTTTATCGTATGGAAAGGAAGAACTGTCAAAAACCGTCGGATTTTGACAGTTAACCAAACCAAAACTGATGATTATATAGCAATCGCCCGTTTAAGCGTTGGTGAACTCGCTTAAATAAGCTTAAATAATAGGGGTTAAAATAAGAAATCGCCGTTTCGATTGTAATAGGTTTTTTGAATTGAAATAGAATCTTCATGGTTTGAGGTTTTCGAATGAAACTTTTTTCACGTGGTTTCTTAGATTTTCTGTTCAAAAAAATGTGAATCATTTGAATATCGACTTTCAATTGTTTTTGTTAATTATTCGATTTTAATTTCAACATTATATAAATGTTAGAAAAATTAGTACAAAGATTTTGGTGGTTAGAAAAAGAATTTCGAAAAATTATGGTTTTTTCCGCATCAAGACCTCAATTTTTCGAAATTCTTTTTCTAACCACCAAAATCTTTTTTTTTGTTATTCAACTTAGACAAGAAAGATGGATACGATATAGATAGATGGATACTGCGAAAATTCGAGTGATTTTTGAATACGAGTTCCGGCGCGGAAGTAACGCGGCAGAAACAGCCCGCAATATCAATGTTGCGTTTGGTGAGGGGTCTGCTAATGAACGCACCGTGCGAGTTTGGTGTAAACGCTTTCGTGGTGGAAACTTCGACTTGAGGAACGAGCCACGAGGAAAGCCGCCCACACAGGTGAATAACGATGAATTAAGAGAGATGGTGGAAGCCGATCCTAGTCAAACTACCCAGGAATTAGCGGCATGGTTTAACGTTACCTTACCTATAACAATATTGACTCATTTGCGTCAAATCTATAAAATAAAAAAAATACGAAAAATGGGCGCCTCGTGATTTGACTGATCTGCAGAAAGAAACGCGTATTGAAACTTGTGTTACCTTGTTGAAGTCATGAAACGTTGATTCTTTATGATAACTGTAAAAGAAATATGCAAAGCAAAACTGACCAATAAAAAGGTAATGGTAACAGTTTGGTGGTCTCAGCATGGTATTATTCACTATAGTTTTCTCCGATCTGGTCAAGCAATAACGGCAGATGTCTATTGTGCCGAACAGCCCCGACTCATGAATCGATCTTCACCATTATTGCTCCATGACAACGCGAGACCTCATACAGCACGAGAAATCGTTTTGACCCTTCAGGAACTGCAGTTAGAAACCATTCGTCATCCTCCGTATTCGCCAGGCCTTGCTCCAACGGACTACCATTTTTTTTCGTGATTTGGACAATTATCTACCGGACAAGAAGTTTTCTTCCCAGGAGGCAGTACAAAATGCTTTCACACAGTTTGTAGATCCTCAGAGTTCTATCGCAAAGGCATAAAATTAAATGACCTTCCTATTAGATGGCAGCAATGTGCTGAAAATAATGGTAACTATTTTGATTAAATAAATTTGTTATAAACTAAAAAATAAATCATTTATATTTTCAGTAAAAAACGGCAATTTCATATTTTAACCCCTAATATTTAAAATTGTGTGCTTACGAATTTGCACTATAAAAGCCGAATGCTTTGGTTCTCGCGACCTACTTCCGTCAGGGCACAGAACGTGTCGTACCCCACCCAAACTCATGGTACAATGGACACGCGACCCGTAATCAGGGTAGTGCCACCCTAATATCATCCCCTACCGCTACTTGTCACTGTATAGAGGTCAACGACTCTGGGAGACGCGAAATCGAATAAGGTTCAGTAGCTCCGTAGGTACTGTATACATAGGGGGGAGGGGGGAATTTTGGGAAATTGGGTTAGAGGCCTATATAATAGAAACTTTTTGTTTTTAATTATTTTTCAACACTCAAGGAGGTTTTTGAGAAATTGGGAGAGTTTCTCTTGTGTTCTCCTTTTTCTTTGTAATAGTTGTTTTTTTAATTTATAGGGGAAGGCGACATAACTTAACAGAACTTGAACAGAAGAAGCGGGTGAACTTTTTAGGAAGTTTATTGATATTTTTTAGGAAGTTTCTTTGTTGCTGCCTAATAACTGATGAAATGTTTATCCCCTTTGTGGATAACTAGGTGTAAAAATAATTATTTGTAGTAGTTGGAATGGAAGCTACTCTGAAATTCCGAAAAAAAATGTGCTATATTATAACAACTGTATTCTTGTAATCATTACAAAGTTTGTGGTTAGAAAAAGTTGGAAAAATTTGATTCCCATTATAATTTTTCGAACTTTTTCTAACCACAAATTTCTAACATTTATAGTGCCTATAGTGTTAAAATGGGAATCAAAATGGCAACTGTATTTCAATTTTGATACTATGTATGCTGTTATTATAATTCACGATCGCGATCGTCCTCTCTTTGTATTAAATATTTATGCGAACTTAACAACAATGCGAATTTGAAAAGTAAAAAACGGGCTATTGTTACATTTTACGCTTATCGATCTCTCCCGCTAAAAGGGTTACGACATGTGGCCTCCCGGGAGTCGATCCCGCTCCTCCGAGGCGCACACCCTCTCGTTGTCGTCACGCACTGATAATTTAGGCATGTGAGATATTAGCTGTGTTTCCAATTTACACAGAGCTGCGTTAAAACAGAAAGTGGGTATAATTGTATTTAAAAAAATATATGTAGCATAAAAAAATTTTTTAAATAAAAAATATATGTTTATCGTTCAAAATAAATAAAAGATATAAAAATGCAGGTAAAATAAAAAAATAAAAAAATTGAGCAGTACCTACCTATAGATTGAAATGTTGGCGTCTTATACATATATCATTTTGTCCGTTTTCCATCAATGTTCTAAGCATTACCTAATTCACCCCTGCCTTCCCCTTTGGGGATACCTATAAGCGTGATTTATTTTGTAAGTATATTTATTTGTTTATTTATTTAAGGGGCAGTCAATAAAAACATAATTACAATAATTACAGCTACAAATTTGCTACGAAACCTTAATTTTAGTACAGTATATATGTAATTACCTCTCTGCTGTCATAGTGATATGAATAAAATTAAAAGTAAGTGGATGGCTGGATGATGTCTGACCGATCCGATACGACTGGAAGGAGAACTTACAGCGCCGACACTAGATAAAATGGAAACAAGGCAGGATGACACTGAGAAAAAACTCCACCTAAGCACATACATACATAAATCACGCCTATATCCCCGAAGGGGTAGGCAGAGGTGAACTAACACCCACGTTTCACCAATTATGTTAGGTCTTATGTAATAGATGGCGAGCCTATTGCCATTTATCGGGCACAAAAGTCGCAGTACATTGCTAGGTGGTATAAGAGGAACGCTGCTGCCCCTTCCTCATTACTGATTGATCCTTATTCGCCTTGTACGACACTCACGGGAGAGATTTGCAGTGGGTATTCTACTCTGCCGTCACCACAAGGTAAATACACCACCACCTAATCACACTAATCATCTAAACCAAAGTAGATAAATAAACACATAGTGTTATGGGTGTTAATTCACCACTGCCTATCACTTCAGGGATGAATAGACGTGAAAAAAACGGCCCGTAAATTGTAACTGGTTAAAATTTTTACTCGACGGTCCGCAACCCTTCACGAATATGACATGTCCAGATTGCATATCATATTCATATTTCATATAAGTAAGGAATTAGCGTTTCATAGTTAAATTAATAAAAAGGAGGAGCTTGTAAGCACGGTGGCATAGCACGGTCAGCCTGCGATTGCTTAAACTAAGCAATGTTCGCTAAGGGCTGTCGTTAGATGGGTGACCGATCTTAGCTACATAAATATTTTTGCAATGAAAAATGTAAAAAGATTTATATAATATTCTTGTTTAGTTTTTATCAAGTACATAAAGTTTTTTTTATTAACTACAATAAGTGTTTTATTAATTATAAATAAACCTACCTACGTAGAGGTGGAGTTACGGTAGGTTAGTTAGTTAGAGTTACGGACGGTTACAGAATCGGCCTGCTTTTTAAGACAATTATTAAATTAATATAACTTAAATCTTCTAAGCGTGCTTGTGTTATGGAAGTTAGATAACGTACAAAGGGGTATGGACACAAATGTATGGATTCTGGTGTAGGACCCAATAGATATAATTAAGTCATGTTATATCGTTAGAAAGGTATGTACTTGCATAATACGAATTGGTATGGCGCTTGTCCTGATTTGTTATCCGATCAGAGTACGCGTACCTTGAATATTAAATGATTTTTGTGATTACATCTCTAAGTATTTTTATTATGTTCGTCAAACATCGTTATTCGTCCATACATTCATTCTATACCTTAAATAAATTTAAGATCTAAATCTTTAAAATCAGTTCAGCCGTTTGACGAATATAACAAAAATACTTAAGATAGTTTGAGATCAATAGATCTCTACAGTATTATAGCACCGGTATGTGATAAAAAATCAAGATGGCGACCGTGAGTTGCATTCAAAAAACACATATTTATAAGCCGATATCTCGAATCGGACAACAATTAGAAATGTGACCCCATAATAACTTCTTTCCCTCTAGAAAGGACCTATCCATTGCTATACGATTTAAGTCTATTGGTCAGTAGACCAAAATGCCCATACCCCTTTGATGTATAATGTATAAGATATATAACTTAAATAAATATACATCACTCCAGAAGACAGATGACCTGTGATCATCACACAAACATTTGGCTGAATAAATACTATGATCTATTAATTTATTCATGATTAGCATTCTAATTACCTACTCGAGATAAAAATTGCAAATATTATATGTATGGGGAACAGGGCAGAGAGAAGACGAAGAAGAAGAAGAAGATTTATACACTTATAAATTATTTCATCGAATATAAAAGCCGCTGCCATGCTAGCCGAGCCATATATGGCACGTGCGCGGGCGCATGTGTATAATTAGGTTACGTGCCGTATCGCCCTCAGTCCGCGACCGCAGTGTGGGTGAGTAGTTGGTTGCGTGCCGGGTTCGAATCCTGGCAGGGGCAATAGTTTGGTACGAAAAAGATTTAAACGATAACGATAAAGATCATTGTTCGGGTCTACTCTGGCTGTCTATGTTTTGTTGTGGGGGAACGTGGCCTAAAACGGGCACACTGCATATAGGGAAGGTCCAACAATGAATATCATTTTCAAAACGGATATTTCCGATAAGCCTTATTGACTGCTCCCTTGAGAGGACATGTAAACATTTAAATTCGCTTTGCCCGTATGGAAAATATTATATCTACCTATAGATAGATAGATAAATAGACCGTACCCGTTTTAAGTAGCATGTCCGTTTTTCCTTTTCACTAAAACTATTTAACAATAGACGTATAGAAACTTCACTTCTCCCTTGGCCCCTTAGGGTAGCAGACGACGAGGATGGCCAGAATGCAATACCAACAAAGAAAATAACTTTAGAAAAATTTCGAAATATTATTTGTTCTTATGTGGGACTCGTAGGGATATACTGATTTTCAACTTTTGAAAGTTGAAGGGAATCCAACCAGCGTCTTCCGCAATCAGGGCGGCTGCCCATTACCACTTGGTCAATCAAAACGTGTAATATTATTTTTTCTAACATATAAAAGGTGTTTACATGGTATATCAAGCCGGCACCTACCCATGCTCTGCACGGCGGTGACGGCAGACCGCCGCGTGGTGACGGCAGAGTAGAATACAATTGTCACCACCCCAAATCTTCCCGTGGGTGTCGTACAAGGCGACTAAGGATAAATCTGACTATGATTAGGAATGGGCAGCAGCGTTCCTCATACACCACCCAGGCTAGCAATGTACTGCGACTTTTGTGCCCGATAAATGGCAATAGGCTCGCCACCTATTACATGGGACTTGACATATTTGGCGAAACGTAGGTGCTAGTTCACCTCTGACTACCCCTTCGGGGATATAGGTGTGATTTATGTATGTACGT
The DNA here is from genome assembly GCA_963931975.1 of Cataclysta lemnata. NCBI lineage: Eukaryota > Metazoa > Arthropoda > Insecta > Lepidoptera > Crambidae > Cataclysta > Cataclysta lemnata. The sequence continues at coordinate 516,173 of OZ008362.1, read as the reverse complement.
ATGCACCTACCCATGCTAACGTAGTCATAAAAATACTATGGTAATATTAATTTTTGTGTCGGTTAAATATAGATTAAAATCAGAATAATAATCCAAGAAGTTTGCGAGTGGCCTAAAATGATTTCGCTACAAATTTTCATTGCTGTTGCTAACGAATATTTAGCTTAAAGCTAAACTAATCAAATTGTGGAATGAGGAACGGTCTTCGTTTCGGTACACCTGCCAAATATCATCGATCGAATTGAGTGACGACCCGATATATTTTCGTTACAAACAACATACAGAAATCACGCCTCTACAAGCCCGAAAGGGTAGCCACAGATGGATTAACACCCACGTTTAGCCAACTGTTTTCAGTCCAATGCAGAGGGGGATGGGGGGCAATGCAATGCAAGTCTATTTCTATATATCGGACACAAATCGTAGTATATTGCTAGGTGGTTTTAGGAACACTGCTGCCTGCCTATTCCTCTTCACTGTTAGTCTAACTGCCGCACACAGAGACGTCAATTAACTTTAATGAGTATTTAACGTCAAAAAATTTCATTCAAATCTAGACCATAGACCCGGCAAGAATAGCGACTAGTTTTGAATTGTCATTTATTGACGTTAAGCACTCATTAACGTTATTTGAGTGCGGCAGTTAAAGCGCTTAAGAGGCTGACGAGAGATAGACTATTTCCACTTCTCCCCTTATCATTCTTTTCATTCATTCATTCATAAATCACGCCAATTTCCCCGAAGGGGTAGGCAGAGGTGAACTAGCACCCACGTTTCGCCAGTTATGTTAGGTCCCATGTAATAGGTGGCGAGCCTATTGCCATATATCGGACACAAAGGTCGCAGTACATTGCTACGTAGTATAAAAGGAACGCTGCTGCCCATTCCTCATCACTGATTTATCCTTAGTTGCCTTGTACGACACCCACGGGAGAGATTTGGGGTGGTGACAATTGTATTCTACTCTGCCGTCACCACACGGCATTCTCATTCTGTCTTTTCTTTATGCCATTCCAAGTGGGGTCGACACTATTATTGTCTCTACCAGTCTTGAGCTCGGTATAAACTCCCTCCTGTCTCGTATCATCTTACACACAATCCATGCATTTAATTTTTTTATAAATTCATGACATACAGATTGATAATCGCCACGTGGTCTAGTGGTTAACCCATCGGAATTAAGACCCAGAGGTCCCGGGTTCGAATTCCAGGGGCGTAAACATTTGTGCTCGGCTTGTTTCATGGTAGGACTTTTTCAAGTCCGCCTGGGTAGCTGCCACCATCTTATCCAAATCTGTCGCCATAATAATGTTAACACCATTATGGTGTTTTGACAATTTGTGATAAGATAGCCATCCCCTCTGTGGTTGAGGGTTTCAGGTGAAGCGCGATTCCTCTTCGGCCCTTATCGTCACTTATACCATCAGGTGAGATGAAGGATGACCATAAATACCTGAAGCAGAAAGGAGGAATAATAGTAATAATAAAAAAAAAAGCAAAACAATCCCCATTAGGGTTGCCACCCCTAAGAAATATTAGCATTGAAGAACGGGGCCAAAAGTGCTTTATTAGATATTTATGCTAATAAATCATAGTCCCCAACGCCCTTAAGTTGAGCCCGTTAAGGGTCATAGTCGTAAAAAACGCGCGATTTTAAAGCACACTCGTGTCAAGGGTTCCGTCGGCTGTGTCGAACACAAAATTGGCCAAGCTATCTCTGTCCTTGTCAGAGGCTTGGCGAGTGAAAGTGACAGCACGTCTCTCTGTTTGTCGGTAAGGGGAGCTTAACTTGTAAATAGGTCACGCTATCTCAAGCTGACAGTTGGAATGACATTTCAGATCGTGTACGAGATTAAAGTTGTTATACTTTTAAATCACCATTTGTTATTAAACGGTTGTGGTATATGAGACTGGACTAGACTTACGGCGGGTCCCAATATTCTATCTACAGTTAAAAGTAGGCTTACAAAATTTTAGTTGGCTGGCATTTTTTGTTATACATACATAAATCACGATTATATCCCCGAAGAGGCAGGCAGAGGTGAACTAGCACCCACGTTTCGCCAACTATGTTAGGTCCTATTACCATTTATCGAGCACTTTTTTTGTTATAATTATGAAGATAATACACATACGTATTAGATATTGACCAACTTTTAAAAGTATTCGTTCATAAATTCAAGATAAACGACTATTTATATAAATTAAATAAATTATGTAATATAGGTTCACTGGATGAATATATAGATCTTATATCAGGGAAGAGCTTTTTTCTATTATCTATATTTATTTCTGTCCATAGATATAACTATGCGATGTAAAAATGATCTTAAATAAATCTTTATTAAACTCAACATGGCTAACCACCGAATACAGAAATGCTACTCAAAGTTTTAGCCCTGCTTAACATTTAGTCCGGCGAGCATGAGCTGTAAAAAAGTTACATCAGGAGCCATGGAATGACATACCCTTATTTTAATGTAATATATTGATGTTATTATTTGTTATTTTTTATTACTGTTTATTTAATTTTATCTTAAAATTATCTATTTACAGGAATTAAATAAAATCAGTTTTCCATTTAACAATAATAATTAATTATTTTCTTGATCAATCAAATTATGGGAACAAGTCTTTAAAGTCTTTACAGGATTACAAAAATTAACAATATAACGAAAATATTATTGTTTGGAATGAAAATCAAATTACAACTGAAAAATAATAAGATTTTCTTGATGTCATACCTATTAATGTTTTTTAAAATATATATTTTCTTTTAAAATGACCCCCAATTTTGATAAAAAAATGTTAAAATTAATAAAAAAGTGTCAAGTAAAGTAAATAAAGACAACATATTAAAGTATAAAGTCATGCAAAGAACAAAGAATAATAGCGTTTTTGTGTTCGGGGATAAGACACGCATAATAATTAATGCACGGCGCTAATTATATATTGTCTCCACTGACGTCTGTCGAACGCGTTATAAATAGATCTGTCCCTATGTCAGCGTGTATGCACTTTTGGCAACGTTCTCTTCCTGATGTCCGAATGCACGCAGAAAACATCCGTATCGAATCGCCGTGACACACAAAACCCACCCTTATAGACTTTAGCGCAAGATAAAGTTTAGTTCGTTGCAAGGCAGCTGACATTTCAAACACTACATACCCAAGACGAGAATAAAACAGTACACGGTAATCGGTCAGATGGACTCTGTATTTAGAATAGGCCGCACGTCGCTCGCGGAGGAAAGTTGAAAGTGTTCTCATGAGTGAAGTAGGTGTGAAAAATGAATTCCAAAAAGAGTAAAAATAAAAACCGGTCCAATAAACCCCCCAATCCTAACCCACCGCAGAAAACAGATCCGGTGGCCGCGGAAATAGTTCAAGATCTGCCTCCGGATCAAGAAACTAAAGTGGTTCCAAAACTTGAAGAACGGGTACCGGAAATCGTCAGTGAAATCGTTACAAGCTCTATCGAAACTGAGAAAAGGGACGAGGATTCGCCTAAGAAACCAAAACGAAACAAAGGGAAGAAAAAGAAGCAAGAAGTTGATGACGATAGCCAAGAGGAACAGCCCCATGAATATGAAGAAATTAAAATTGAAAAAGCAGAAATTCCACAAGAGTTGCCAACTAAAACACCTGAGGTAACAACTGAGGTAACTCCAAGCGCACGCAAAAAGAAAAATAAAAACAAAAAATCCAATGAACCTGACAATAAAGACGCTGAAAACCCCGTAAAAATAGCTGAGGAAACTAAATTAGAACAAAAACAACCGGAAATGGTTCAAATATTAGAAAAAGATACTAAAAATATAGCGCCAAAAGATAACACATTAGTAGACCATGAAGCGAAAAATAAGAAAAAGAACAAGAAAAAGAAAAATCGAACAGATTCAGAGAAGTCAGAGCAACACGAAGAGATCAGTTGTGTTTCCGCTTTTGAGGAATTAATTAAGGTCGAAAAAACTGAAGTTTTATTACAACCTAATACTGAAGAAGACAAAACTAGTCATTTGGATGGTGCTGCGCTGAAAACGGAGACAGACATGATTTCAAAGGTAGATGAAGTGAAAGAACTTAACAAGGAGGAATTGAAAAAAGAAATTGAAATCCATCCTAAGCCTGCTCTCGAGGCTGCTCCTGAGGCTGGTGGTAAACATAAGAAAAAAAATAAGAAAGACAATAAAAACCTTCAAAAAAGCGACGAATCAAAAGATATGGTGAAATCCACAGATGTTGCTAAAGAAGTTGAAACTAAGTTGATCACCGATCTTTTGATGGACCAACTTATTCCACCTTATGAAACCGTAATAGTAAAATGTGAAATACCAGAAGAAATCAAAATTGAAGATCCTGTTACAGAGACCATAGAAAAAAGTGTATTAACTGAAGAAGTCTCTAAATCAAAAGCAATAATAGCAAAACCAGTGGAAAGGAAAAAAAAAGGAAAGACACAACACAAAGATTCAGGATCTGAGACTTTAAGTGAACAAACAGAAATTCAAGGTCAGGAAACCCCACATGCAGAAGTAATGGCCAAAGGATTATCAAAACTTAAAGCAGAGAAGCCAATCAAAGAATTAAATATCGAGGAAGATAAAGTTATTAAGCAATTAGAAATGGAGGAAGAAACTGATGAATTAAAAATATTTACAAATATACCACCACCTGCATGTGAAATGGGGAAAAAACGGAAAAAATCTCCAAAATTAATGGTATCCGAAACTGATGTCAAGCCACAGGTAGATAATAAAACACAATTGGCTGTTCAACATGACCAAACTAAAGAATCTGAAAAAAATGTGCCAACTGCTGATATGACTAAATTAAAAGAAATTAAGCCAACAGTGCTCGAAAAAGATTCTAAGCAGGTAGAAATAAAAGTAGAAAAAGGAGTTGAATTAAAGGCAGATTCACCACAGCCAAAAGATGACAGGGTAATCGAAAGCAAAAATAAAAAGAAAGGAAAGAAGTCATCTAAATTACCAATTGAAACTACTAGTACTAAAGAAATAGAAGAAAACATTATTGGAGAATCTTTTGCAACTGACAGTACAATGAGTGCTAAACCTGAAGAAATGGTAATGGCTAGTAAAAAAAAAGATTATGTATGCGACAAAATAGAATTTAGTTGCCTTAAAACCGAAGAACTCGAAGGGTCAACAAGTGGCGTTGTACCGGACATTATACAATACCCAAGAGCAACAAGCCAAGATCTCATTGATAATAACAATAATAGAACCATTATCCAAGAAATAACGACTGTTGAAGAAATCAGACTGGGTCTACCCATTGATATATCAAGTACACCATTAATCATGGGTTCAGGAGAAACTCCTATTGTCACACCTGAAACAATAATTATAAGTAACATAAGCCCAAATGTTATTACAAAAATAGATAAACCAAAAGAGCATGAAAAAACTGACATTAAATCAAAAATGATGGAAGTCAATCAAGATATGGAAGAGTTAAGATTGTCAATTGAGAGATCATTAGCAGAGTTAACAGCAATCGAAAAATCTGAGGAAAATATTGACAAAGATCTAACTTTACAACATCTTGATATTTGTGAACAAAAAGATATTATAAAACCTTGTATGCCAAGTGAGCTTGTTGCAAAATCACCAATGGAATCGGAGAAAATAGATGTTATCGTAAGCAAAGACGATAAAGATATTAAGCACACCTCTGCCGAAATTAAATCATTTGATGTTACGGAATCATCGCGAAAATCAACTTCTGTAGAAGATGAAAGTAAAAATATTCCTCTAAAAAATTTGAGTGATACTGTTGGAAGTATAAAAATTATACCCACAAATGAGCCAATCAAAACAGAAGAATGCACAGCTGATACAGTGACACCACCTGTGTGTCCATCACGGAAAGACCACAAAAATAAAGGTAAAAATAAAAAGAAGGGAAAACAGGAACAAACTATTACAGCTCAAACAGAAGTTCATTCTACAGCAGAACCGGTAGAAGATGAAAAAGAAGACAAAGGAAATAAAGGAGAAACTAAAACAGAAAAGAAACCTGAAAAGGCACAAGAAAAAGGTAAACAACAGTCAAATGCTAGTGATACTACATTAAACGATGAACAAAAAATGCAAACTGAGCAAGATTCATTACAAACGGCGGGCGATTTCGACCCGATTGAAAGCTTCGAAGATGCATTGACATCAAGTGCAGATGACATAAATAAAACATTTGAAATAATTGCGACTGAAGCAAATCAAACAATTGAAGCGTCACACGTCAACCCTGAAATTAGTATTACCGTGCCAATAGAAGATACAAAGCCAAAGAAAAGAGATGACAAAATAAACCCTCTTTCGCAGCCAAAAAACTTGTTAGGCCATCCCGATATTCCTGCACCATCGAATAGAATTGACTACAAAAAGGAAAAAAATAAATCACCGAATGAAACTTTGGCTAAAGTGAAGATAAAAGACTCGATTCACGTCGAGGGCAAGCGTGAATCAAAAGAATCTCAGACGGAAAATATTCGCAAATTTACCAAGAACAAATCTGTAGATGAATCGTTTTCTTTGATGACAAACGAGAATGAGGAATTTATATACAAGTACAGTTTCAGAAAGGTGTTTCTCCAAAACGCATGTCACGTTTGTAAGAAGGATTTGAAGCAGGCTAGGGTGCCTTGTGGTTACTGCAATTTAGTATTTTACTGCAGTACGAAGCACAAGGACGAAGATTGGTCAAAACACCAAGGTCTTTGCTTCGCTGTGTCTACCATTGTCCATTTGAAAGGTAAGAAAAACATCTTTTGATCCCACAAGTTACTTAAATTATTATAATCCATAAACCCCCGAATACATATACAATACCTGTCAGAAGTTATAGGCAAATACGTCAATTTCGACAATCCTTAAATGTTAAGCAGGACTCAAACTTTGAGTAGCGTTTCTGTATTCGGGGGTAAGTTATGTATCATTGAGTCAGTGTAATCTTATAAATATTTTGAAAAACCAACCTTCCTGTATTTTTTTCTACGCTGAATAAAGAGAGCTTTATACCGAATAACAAGTGAACAAGAAAGCTCTTTCTCAAATTCAGTTTTTGAAAGCTTCGCATCGTAAAGAAATGTGTAAGCGACAACGATTACTTGCCTTTTCTCAATTTTTTCCAACTTTCAAATCAAACTCTCGGGCATTAACACTTTTTGTTTTAATTTCTTGGTATGTTAGAATACCAAGACAACACAAAGCTTCAGACTCCGAATAAGACATCATCATCATTCAGCCGAGAGACGCCCACTGTTGGGAACAGGATCCCAAGGATCTCCAAACCAATCGGTTCTGCGCTACCCGCATCCAGCGGCTTCCCGCGACCTTCATCAATCGGTCCACCTGGTGGGGGGCCTACAAAGAATAAGACATTTTAACATCTATTCGACTACGATACGACTGTTTCACTCGGTAGTCGATCGCCGCGAGCAAAACCGTGGCTTGGGCTCTAACGCTGTGGTAGTAAAGTAGTGAATTGAATATGTATTTTCTGCTGCTTCCCAGATCAGAAGCACATTTATGCCGACTCAAAGGACATATCGGGCCAGAACTACCGTCTCTTGCGCATGCAGATGATAGTGTCATGCGAAAAGGTGCTCAAAAGGCGTCTTATGCCGTGGGAGCAAGAAGCGTTACTCTACCCAAGGATGTGTGCAGATGTTGGGTGCCGGGAGTGGCGGCAGAGCAAGCTCACTGACTGCGAGGGTTGTGGTCAGGTATTACAACTTCAATCAATCAATCTAGCAATATTTTTTTATTTATTTCAACATTGTAGATATTAGAAAAAAAATTACAGAGAAAATTATGTAGCAAAATTTAACAAGGGTTTTTTTTTACATTTCATTTATATCATTGAAAGATTAAAGTCTAGACAACTGATAGAAAGGACCACGTCCATAAACCGTTGAGCGGAGAGTATCATTGAGACTGCGTTCCAATCCAGGTGCCTTCCTGACTTCTTTGGATATGCTGTTGGTTGTTTGCCCTCCACCATTTGGGTATCCCTGGGCGCTTAATTATTGGTATACCTACATCTAAGTCGGGACTGGTATAATTATTCTACGTTATTTTTGCACTTCCCAGGCTAGCATGGAAACCATCTTTATTTGTTTCTTTTTTAATATTAGACTTTATATTTCCATTCAAGAATTCAGGTTGTAGGCAGAGGTAAATGAGCCACCCACTTTTCGCCAATCAAGTTACGTCCCATGTAATAATATGTATATGGCGAGCCTATTGCCATTTATCGGGCTCATAAAATCGCAGTATATTGCTAGGTGGTATAAGAGGAATGCTGCTGCCCATTACTCATCACTGTCTTTACCCTTAGTCGTCTTGTACGACACCCACAAGAGAAATTAATGGGAGTGGTGACAATTGTATTCTGCTCTGCCGGCACGTCGGTCAGTATCTAAACTTTAATCTGCGTGTAATTCGTCATGTTTTTCCTCACAGATATCGTTCTGCTCCGAAAACCCTGATCACTTCCCAAAGATCCACCAGCGTTGGTGCAAGTCTTACTCGCTGTACTGCAAGCTGGTGTGCTACCAGCAGACCAGGGGACGATTGGACCCCAAGATGCCTTCCAAAGTGATGGTCAAATACCAGATACCGGATAAAATGAACGAGGTCCTTGCATCCATGTACGATGAGAAGATTGGTGCGTTCGCTCTATTTTCATACATACATAAATCACGCTTATATCCCCGAAGGGGTAGGCAGAGGTGAATTAAACACCCACTTTTCGCCAATTAAGTAAGGTCCCAATAGGTGGCGAACCTATTGCCATCTATCGGGCACATAAAATCACAGTATATTGCTAGGTGGATAAGAGGAATGTTTCTGCCCATTACTCATTGCTGTCTGTACCCTGTATGACACCACACGACTGATTCGGTTTTTTTTCTATTTCTTTTTGTATGCTAGACAGGGAAGCTCTTGTCCTTCATCTCACCAGATGATAGGTAGCAATAAGGGTCGGAAACGGGCTTCATCTGGAACCCTCTAACACAAAGCCAGCCATCACGGCTATCATATCACAAATCATACATACATAAATCACGCCCATATCCCCGAAGGGGTAGGCAGAGGTGAATTCTCACCCGCGTTTCGCCAATTATGTTAAGACCCATGTAATATGTGGCGAGCCTATTGCCATTTATCGGGCACAAAAGTCGCAGTACATTGTCAGGACGGTAGTATAAGAGGAACGCTGCTGCCCATTCCTCATCACTGATTTATCCTTAGTCGCCTTGTACGACACCCACGGGAGAGATTTGGGATGGTGACAATTGTATTCTACTCTGCCGTCACCACACGGCTAATCACAAATCGTCGGAACATAATAGCGTTGTTAACTTGTTGTGGCGACAGATTTTGATATCATGGTGATACCTAACCTAGCCAGTCGGACTTGAAAAAATTCCTACCACCAACCAAACCGGGTACAAATTTGTACTCCCCTGGGGATCAAAGCTGGGAACCCGGGATCTTAATTCCGGACACCACGGAGGAGGCGGTTAATTTTTTTTTACGGTGCCTCTCTCGTATAACACGCCCCGTCCCCGTCCCGTCCGCGTCCTAACCGGGGTATTTTCCCGTAGTTACGTATGCTGAGACCTTTAATGTCGACCTTTTTCCCACAGATATGAACGACATACAATACGCTGCGCTCACGCAGATAGCAACTGCGCCGCTGACGGCAGCTTTCAGTTACCAAGCTTACTGCAATCGTTCAACGCCTACCAACGGTACATGTAAGGTATGGATTTAGCCTCAAAATCCCTAGGTAGTATTAGAAGGACGTTGCTGCTTTAAAGACGTTGCTGCGCTACGCAGAAGACTGTAACATGAATTGGAATGATTTGGTGCGGCAAGGAAGATACAGGAAAAAGAAACAAAGAAGAATGAATTACTATTTTAATTTGAACATTAGTATATATAAATTTTAGAAAATTTATAGTACCTACAAATAATATCAGGTTAGAAAAAGTACGAAAAAATTATAGTCTTGACGCGGGCATCGCCAAACTCAAGACGCCTTGGTTGGCCGAGTGGCATAGGCATCTGCCCGGACCGCAGAGGACGCGGGTTCGATGCCCGCACCAAGACTTTTATTTTTCAAACTTTTTCTAACCACAATGGTATTCTTTGTAAAGAAGAATGAAATTGGAGGAATACGCGATACGAATCAATTCTCACGTTGTGTAGAGGAGAAGCCCTTTTTAGCGTTTTCTGTAGAGGCCCTGTACAATTACAAATACAAAAAGTAATTGTTTCTTTCATTCAGAAGACAAGGTGCGTGGTGCACGTGGTAGGTGCCGATCTGCAATTTGAGGCAGACGCCCTGAACAAGTGGGAGGTGTTCTTCCTGCACCTGAACTCGGCAATCAACGAGCTGGTGGTGGTCCTCATAGCTACTGACTTGAACCCTTCGAACCTGCCACTCGAGCTGTTGAGTAAGGTTAAGTAAGTGAAATGCTCGCCGGTCTAAGTTATTGTAGAAAAAAACTTTCCTTATGAGGATTGGGAAGTGCCGATAGTGGCGCGAGTAATGCCTACATTTTCTTTTTGTATAGGTACTTGTCTCGAGCGATAACTTTATCACTCTTCTAAAACTTTACAAAACGGGGAAATTTTGATCTATTTAGATTCAGCACATCCTTATCTGATTCAGGTACATGCAAACAACCTATCTAGTAGACTTTACGTTTTTCTTTATAATTAATTCTGTTTAGTTAAATTGAAAAATGAAAAAAATACTCGAGGAAGATTGTATGTCAAAACATTTCGATGATAACAACTTTTATCGTAACCAATATTTACTTCAAGCTTCACAATCCTCTTAAGACATTAGGGGCCCGTTTCACAATCGACAAGTAAGTACTGGGTAGCTTACTTGGCAGTTCAATTGACATATATTTCATATTACAGCTGTCAAATGAAAAAAAAAAGCGAAGTAAGCTACTCGGAACTTACTTGTCGATTGTGAAACAGGCCATAACTGTTATATACCCCTGTTTGTTTTTAGTTGTGACCCCTTTCTTTTTTATGTATTTCTCCCAGGCCAGCCATGGGACGTATAATGGCTGAAGATGGTGATGTTATGCGCCACTGGACGCCAGTTCGCATAAGACCCCAAACGTTGTAGACTAATGTAAGAATGTAAGAAACTAATGTACTACTAATGTAATAAAGATCATCGTTTTTCTCTCACAGTAGGTAATATAGGCTTCATTCAACACAAGATGAAAAATAGGTCAGAAGTTAATTTAAATTTTATGAAATTTTTGACCTATTTTGTTATTTCTTAATAGTTTTATTTAAATAACAATTATTAATGTTTCTTCACTTCATTCCATTTAAGCACTGAGGTCCTTACATCTTTGCTTCAACTAAGTGTCCTGATAAGGATAGGGAGATGAAGAATAAGAAATAATTATCCAATTAAAATTTGCCTGATAGCTACCGTTTACAAGCATGGCTTGATATTTGCATGCAATAGCAAGGACAGTATCTGCTGCCAGTTTATTCTAATCTTACCGTGTACTGGCATGGCTCGTGGACAAAATCTTTCTCTACCAATTGACAGTGTTTTGTCTCGAGGTTTAGTGGGAGTTAGAGTGAGAGGAAAATATTTTTTTTCCCTGAGGAGATTTTGTCCACGTGACCACGTCCCATCCTACGGGGACTGTACACCGATTTTGGTTCATTTATTTCGAGTTATAACGGGGTCTTGCACACTTTTGTTAGCAGCCATAACGTGCCTAGAAAGGCTCTCTCGTTCTTCTTCTTCTCTTCTTATTCTCGCTCTCTCGTTCATAATCGAGTGCTGGTCCCGACATTAATGTATGGCAGTGAAAGTTGAGTATGGAGGAAGAAGCATGAAAGTAGAATAAATGCAGTAGAAATGAGAGCGTTGAGAAGCATGGCTAAGCGATTCGATTGTACAAAAATGAGATAAGATAAAGGTGTGGTTTGAAAGAAGACGTAATGACAAGAATGGAGAAAGGGATGCTCGCATCATTTGGTCACGTAGAAAGAATGGATAAAACGGCAGGGAAAGGGTAAGAAGTACCCAAAACTGACGGGCATGCACGATCACACTAATGAGATCGGATGTAGCGAAAGGAGTATGCGAGGATCGTAGCAAGTGGAAACAAGTGATCTCTGCCTAAATCTGTAGGAGAAAGGCGTGACGTATGTATGGATGCATAAGTTACTCTACTTGGCTCTATTTTCCAGGCTGTGTGCAGACTGTCGCGTCGAAAGGCGTAAACTGGTGTTCAACTTCCAGGACAAGATGACCTACCCCGAGTATTGTGCTTCAGAGGAGTTCTTGCATCCTAATATAGGTAAAGATTTCTTTTCTGGAGGACAAACTAGATACTTTCTAAGGCAAGCAAGGCAGAATCATCTTCCATCCTCATCGTCCTTTGACGAACAGTCTGGTCCAATGGTCGTCACTGGTTTTCGGCCCAGGGTATCGGTCATCGTTACACATAAGTAGTAGGTATACTATTTCGATTTTGTGAAGTGCCGATACGCGGCGTGAGTAATGCCTACGTTTCCTTTTTGAATATGTCTCGAGCGATAACGTTTTCACTCCCCTAAAACTTTACAAAATGAGTTGATTTTGAAATAGATTCAGTACATCTAATTCTGTAATTTTCAATTAAATCCATTTAGTTAAAGTGCCGTGTGGTGACGGCAGAGTAGAATACAATTGCCACCACCCCAAATCTCTCCCGTGGGTGTCGCCTAGATTAAATTGGCCCAGATGTTCTCAAGTTTTATCGAGACAAACGCACATCAATTCATTTTTATCTATAAGATTTACAAACATTCCAAAAATTATTAAAACTGGACTATGTTCACGTGGCAAAAAATCGCTATCGCTTTTTGTACTATTAAAATTTACAGCTTCACAGTCCTCTTAAAACTAGATTTTTCACCTTACAGTTTGCGCTTTCAACGCCAGCATCAGTCGCTCCACCCTCTATGCTCAGGACCCCTGGCCAAAGACCATCAATTGCGTCCTCAAGCTACGGGTTCCGTTCCTCGCGACGGCGTATACCATCCACGAGATCCACAGAGACATGGCCAGGGTCAAAGAGACCGCTGAACGGAAGTACGAAGTCCTGATCGAACCTAAGACCAACAGCTTCGCGAGTCTCAGGCCGGACCGGAACTTCGTATCGGACGACGAAATGCCGTTGCTTTTCAAGAACTACTGCCACTTTCTAGTCTGTGGTGTTTGTTGAGTTTTGTTGAGTTTGTCTTTCTAAATAAAGTGGTTTACTGGTTTGGGATTTGGGTTTGCCTGTCAATAGACTCCTTAGACTCGGGTTTTTGATGCATAGATAACTGAACCAATTGTTGAAAATTGTTACTAACGGTCGGTTCCAATATCAGACTGATATTTAACCATTAGTAACAATTTTTAACAATTGGTTGAGTAGCCAGTTATTTTATGCATAGTTAACCAATTATTGTTACAAGTGGTTAACAGTCACAGACTGATATATTACAGCCATTAGTAACTTTACAATTGATTGAGTTAACTATGCATCAAAAAAACCGGCCCTTATCATAGAGAAGAGGCTTAACGCGCTCGACCTGCGATTGTGGAAACTAAGCAATGTTCGCTAAGGCCCGTTGTTGGATGGGCGAGCAAAAAGTTTTTAATCTCGAGTTCCTCCGTGCTTCGGATGGCGCGCTAACCCAAGTACATGATAATACCCTTCACAACATGTCAACACTCACGTTCGCCATCCCGAATTCTCTCTCTGTCCAGCCATATTTGGTAAGATTTAATGTTATCGAGGTCCACATCAGGACACAAATATTAGACCACGTCCTGAACTATTTTTCTTTGTGGTGAAGAAGTCTCGTCATCATCATCACCAGCCCTTTAATGTTCCCATTGCTGGGACCATAACCACCACGTTGGCCCAGTGGGGGTTGGTGGGCAGCCCAGCCGGGACTGATGGCTTAACGTGCCTTCCCAAGCACGGAGGAACTCGAGATAGTAAATTTTTGGTTTACCCATCCAATGACCGGCCTTAGCGAACATAGCTTAGTTTACTCATTTGCTGACGCGTTATCCACTGCATTTGAAATTTCCTCAGGTTTCAGATTAATACACACATATCTAAATATCAACATCAATTTATTCTAAACATTTATACAAAAAATAAAATTTTATTTACAATTCTTATAACGAATGATACAACTTATGTCAAGGCCTTGTAAACATTATGGCTGGTGAATTGGTTTGACAAACGTGGGTTAGAGTCACGCAGTCACGCTGCAGAACATATTTTTTGTGAAATAATTGTCTTTTAAATAATTTTTATAAGGTATTTATATATTTTTTTAATTGAAACAAATAATTATCCAGTAAAATTTTACTTTCAGGAGATTTTTTAAAATATTGTATAAACTTATTCGTCTAGAATTTCATACAAATAAAATTGTAACGAAGACATTATATAAGTATGACATATTTAAAAAATACAGAATATACACACAATAAAATTAAGTACATCATACCAATAGTTCGACACTTCACAAATAAGCCAATTTTACGTCTTGACCACGACATGTACACTATAACAGGAATATCACAGATAAATCATATAATTTAAGTTAAATGTACAAAATAGTTATAAAACAGCACACTTATATAAAATTATTCCAAATATTTTGACGTATTACTCCGAGCGTAGATCACAAAGAAAAGTTGATAGTAAGAAAAGAGATTATGATTAAGTTGTAGCCTCTTCTGTTGGAGGGAGCCGAACCGGTGACCTACACAAAGAAATATTTACAGTACTAGAGGAAGTGAGAGTGAAGATAAGAAGAGTACTTGACATGATACTCCAGGACCTAACTTAATTACTTCAAGAAATAATTCAAAACAAGAATAAACTCATTAAGCTGATTAACATTCCAAATGTAATTTATACAAGCTTCTGCAGTTAAAAATATGACTTATTTTATTCAGTAGATGTTAGATTTATATTGAAGTACACTATGAAAACCTCAACATTTTTGTGATAAATTTCTAACTCGATTTCGTATTCGAGTATCTTAATCAAATTAAAATTGAATAGCAACGAATGTGTGTCTGTAAGTCAATAATTTTATTACACCTTAAAGAACAAAATTGTCAGTCAAGTACTCTTTGTAAGATTTTGAAATAACTGAAACAGCTAACACAGAACAGCAAATTAAATATACACTGAAAATGAACGAAGAGACATTGACTAATGATTGCTCTTAGAAGCTGAGATTAAATTCCAGTGTTATACAGAAATAGGTTAAAACAATCACGAAAACCTCAAATAATTAAAATGAGTAACTATGAAAATCCTTAGAATGTTACTCTTTAAAATATTATTCAATGGTAAGCCATCATTAGCCATTATGCCCTAAAGCCATCACGGAAATATAGTTTGTGAAATAAAAGGAATATCTTAATTTGTCACAATCAAAGATAGAATCGAAAAAAATAACAATTAAAATAATGCAGATCGCAAGTACAGACAGTAAGTAAAACAGTGGAAGTAAGTAAGTAATTTTAGAGTAATTAAAGAGGAAAATTATTGAAACCATTTACCATGATTGATTTCATGCAAGTTTAGTAGCAAGGCTAAGGGTCAGCCAATAATTTTAGTTTTTATATAAGTTTGATTTAGTAAAATGTAGTTTATCGACAAAAAAGAGTTAACTACTAGATTCTATAACAATACAAAGCTAAATAAATAAGCTTTGTAATAGAATGGAAAACTGAATAAAAATAAAAAAAAAATTGTAACTGTTGTAAGAGTGTTCCGCGTGAGCTAAAACATATTCGATATCTTAACAAATACTGGCAATAGGATTCGTTTAATTGAAATTAGCGTTAGCCAGTCTTGTATTCTATCTTACAAATTATTTTTAACGCTTTAAAATTTATGAAATAAGCTAAATGTTAAATAATAATTAGTGCATTATTAAAATTTTGCTAACTTATAAATAAAACAATTTAAATCATAAATGAATGGTGGTTCTGTAAGGGTTACATTTTCATAAATAAATAAACTACGTTATTTCTTACTTGTCTTTACTTATTAAGCAATCATAATGTTTTGAGCTAATGTAATAGGTCAAACAGACTATTTGAAAGTGAATTTTTTTATTTATTTAAATCTCTAGCTACACCGTAGTCCCGGCAAGAATAGCCACTAGTTTTGAATTGTATTACTTTTTTTGGACTAAGTACTCAATATCGTTAATGACGTGTCTGAGTGCGTCAGTTAAGTGTAGGTGTCAGTACATAGAAACGCAAAATATAATATAAGTAAGCTAAGTCCAAAATAAAAAGTTATTATTATTATTATATACCAGGTCACTTTTTATCACTGCAAAATTTTTTGGAATTTGTTCAGACCATCAAACTGAACAAATTTCACTATGGGAGAAACTCCAAATGAAAAAAAATGTTTCATACATTTGGGTCAAGTAGGAATTATCATTTTGTATGAAACAGCTGATATTTTTTTCGTGAATATGGAGTTGCTCCCATAGTGAAAATTGTTCAGTTTGATGGTCTGAACGTATTCCAAAAATTTTTGCGGTGATAATAAAGTGACCTGGTATATAATAAATTTATTAAGCCCGAACTGCACCTCTTCATTCTTTAGTTTACTAGTTTCCTATTTTTATTAATAAGTTACTCTATATTTCAATAGGATAGTTGTTCCAAGACTGTTTAACAAATAAGACAAGTTTATAAACGAGCTTTGGCTAACAAAATATCATGCGATGCGTGACGATGCTGTTAATACAATACAATAACCTGTCTCACTGCGTTTGCAGTTGTTTCTTCAGCAAACTCTCCATCAGTTACATCTTCATTTTCTAGTGTTATTAAATCAAGACTTGTTGTACTTCTTTCAGAACTTGTATTCGATAAATCTGTTTCAACATGAGATCCTTTCTTTTCATTCTTATATATTACATTTTCTTCTAAGCTATCACTAATATTATGTGCTGTAATGTCACTGGGTAAATATGTATTCATTTCGTCATTACTATTGGTCACACCAAAAGGTTCAGTTGTTATTTCAGAACTAATTTGATTAATTCTATCAACTTCAGTTGATGGTTTTGTACTTTCCCACACAATATTGTCTGTCGTATAGTTTATCACATTCTCACTTAAAGTTGAGATGTTATCAAAATGGTAACCCTTCTTATCATTTTTCATTTGGGTTTCAACATTTTCTAGTCGTATAGAAGTATCTGTAGTTGTAATTGGTTTTGAAGATGTATCAGTAGATTCTGTGGTACTTAAATTGCCTAATTGACTAGTATCATTTCCAAAAAAATCGTATACATTATCGTATGCAAAATTAGAATCAGATATATTTTGTATGATGTCGACCTCAAAAGAGTCTATCTTTTCTTCGAAAGTAGAGGGCAGTTCTGTAGTTGATTCTGTTTTTAGTCTGTAATCAAAATTAAAATACTCCATTGAGCTTTCTTTTTCTGTATAAGAATTATCTATATCAGTCTGTGATTCTGTTATGGGTTCTTCTGTGGTGATTACTGTCGAATTTATAATATATTGATATCCTCTAGTTGTTAAAGGTGGCGCTATAGTAGTCAAATTAGTATTTTGTTCAAGATTTTTGTCTTCATTATGAATGCCTTTCTGTTGATTCTTTAGCCGAAACTCTACTGGATTATTAGTTGTAAAGTTATTCACTTCCCCAGTATTATTTAGAGAATAATTTTCTAATTTAACAGTTGCCGCTGTTGCTAAATTAGTTTTTTGTTTTTCCTCCTCATCTTCCTTATCATTTGAAAAACTAGTTTCCTTATTTACTTCTTTTTCATAAGAAAGCATATTGTACAATAATTCGAGTAACGTATTTTTCTGGACACTGATCAGCTGCGGCTTATCGTAGACATAATTCTTAGTAATGTTCCTAGTTTTCATTTCGTTTTCAACATAATGGACTATGTCTTGCGTATAGTTTTCGGGTGGTTCCCAGTGGTAATCTGGATTGATTGAATGCTCTGTGCTTCCAATCTTATTGTCAACTAAATGGTCTTTTAGTATCGGTCTCCAAGTCGTTATTCCCGTGGATAGTATGGGATTTCTTGTGGTTCCGATGTTGTTGGAGTTGGTCTTGGTGTACTTAGCTATGCTGGGCCCCAGGATTTCTTCGGTGTACTTCAGGAGCTTCTGGCATTTGTCAACGGTGTTGACGTCATTGGAGCTGCCCCATATTATGAACCCGGAAGCGGTAGATTTGTACAAGGTTCCCAGAATTGCGTCAAGCTCCTCCTGAAACACGGGAAACGGTAATTAGTATCGGTCTTTATTGGCGGGAATTGGTCTTAATTGCGTTAGTGTTAGCAGTGCAAAGCTAATGGCGGTGAATTTTTTGTGTTTGTTTCCTTTCATCTTTAGGTTACACAGGACTTTAAATTTTTCTCTCTAGCTGTCTCGTTGATTGTTTGCAAGGTTTCTTACGCTCGGTAGTCAATTTAGATGTGAGTTACCTCAACCTTTTTTTATTTAGTTCATTGTAAATTTCTGTTCAATTCCATCGTCCATTTCATTCATGTCGGTCAGACGTCACCAAGCCATCCACTACCTTTTGATTCATATCATGGTACAAAGATTTTGGTGGTTAGAAAAAGAATTTCAAAATATTATGATCTTGAGGCGGGAACCCGCGTCCGCTGCTGTCCGGGCAGGTGCCTGACCGCTCGGCCACTCAAGACACTAATTAACTTGCCGAAATTCTTCTAACCTTTACACTTCACGTTGTAAGCCAACGGGTACCCTCGCAATGTATGAATAAATTTCAAACATTCCAAACCAGATATTTTTACAAATGCAAAACGAACGCACGGTGCGTTCGGTTAAGCTTGGGTTTGCTTTAAAAACTATTCGATTTTGATCTTGAGGCGGGAATCATAATTTTTCGAAATTCTTTTTCTAACCACCAAAATCTTTGTACAAATTTTTCTAACATTTATATAATGTTAAAATTAAAATCGAATAGGTCATATCATGGTGCTAATGATAAATAAATGAATGTATATCAAAGTGGTGGAATGGACCATGTTGAGAGACAGATGAACGTAGAGAGTGATTGGGATGAAAGTATTCCTATCCATACTGCCTCAGATCAACACAGAAAAGATAAGTCATTATTTGAAGTCATCAAATTAAATTATATCGGCCACAATGATTTATAATATAAAACAAAATAATACCAACCTGAGGCAAAAATCCACCATCTCTATATCTGAACCAGAAGTAGGGGAGAATCGGCTTATATTTCCCTCCCACTCTAGCTGCCTCTTTCACCCTCCCTCGCACGAGAGCGACCTGCTGCGAAGAGGAGAGACCGCGGGAGATGTAGACGGATGGGTAAAGTGCTGTACTTTCGTCCCAGAGCCACTGTATACTGGAATGGGATGAAAAGTTTCGATGAGTTTTTTCTGATTCCAGGAATAGAAATATTATATACTCTGATGGGGATGTCCTCACATCCGCTGTCACAATTCCACTGTTAAACAATAATCTAATAATTACACAAAAAGAGATTCGAAGAGAAGAGGCTTCATTTATGATAATTAGTAAATAATATTGATAGGTCATCTAATGGAAAAAAATATTTTTATTCTTAATTAACTACGAATAAAAATTGATATAAATACAATATTCTCATAAATATATTAAAAATAAAAAATAAAACAAGTTGACGACAAAAAAACCTTTTATATTTTGGCTCTATCTTAATTTAATTATATTAAATTAAAATGAAATACCTAATTTAAATACTTTTTGTATTTAAATTATTTAATTTTCTTTGACGTTAGTGCATTAAAATGAAGATGAAAATAAATAAAATATATTTAAAAAATCTTGTCCTGATCTATTCGAAATAATTAAATTTTTCTGATATTTTTTCTTTGCATCTTTTATTTATTATTTAAAAAAACAATAAACATTTTAGTTTGTACAAAAAGGCGAAACTGTAAATAAAAATACCCTTATTTTCATCCTATAATTAGAGTGTCAACATTTTAGTTCCTATATTGCTAAAAAATATATACTATTTTTGAGAGCTTTTTCATGACATTAGCGAAGTTAGAATGTTCTGAAATAAAAGTAGGTAAAGGTACCTTAAAACGGGGTGAATAGAATTAGCGTGGTGAAAAGATACAAACCCAAAAAGTTTTTCTTGGCAGAATCCTGAATAATTTTTAAGGAAAAATATATCAAACTATGTATTTTTTTCAAACTACATTTTTTTTTTTGGGTTAGAGGTAACTTTGAAAATTTACAGGATTTACAGATTCTACTTCGAGACTTGATATAAATTCATCAATCAGTATGGTTGTGTTCATAACAATAAAGAACGAGTAAAGTACATTTGGTTGTACAAAATTGTGTCTATTCACCCCGTTTTACGGTACCCTATTTTTAGAATTTTGTTTTGGTTAAAAGCAGACATTTGTTCGTTTTTGCTGTCGTAATAATAGTACTTGGAATAGCACGAACGAATTGATCTCGCACAAAGTACACAAGGCATTACTAGATGGCGCTGCACGAAGTTGAATCGCGCTATCGTTTGCTCTCCCTGTGTTATACAAGTAGTCCGAGATACGTTAATCAAATTAACTCTGGTTTCTCTTCAACACGTACAAATCTTTCGCCTTTTACTAAAGATTTCCGTGGAGAGGAACACTCAAATGAGTTTTAAGAATTTTTTCCAGCTCTGCTCACGCGGGGCTTATAATACCTATATTAAAAAACATGAATGTTAATATGAATCAACATTGAGTGTCGTATATTTCGATTTAATTATTAAAAATCTCGTGTCACAGTGTTTGGGAATGAGTTTATAAAATAAACAAACACCACACAATTTGATAAAATTAATAAAAATCTCGTGTCACAGTGTTAATAATGAATTTATAATAAAAATACTCCAAAACGGCTTGACTGATTTTTATGATTTTTTTGTGTATTTTTGGTTTATTATACCAAAAATAATAATAGGAAGGTATGAAAAGAGAATAGGTCGTAGGCTTTTTCTTATATAAAGGTCATTGGCAAAATCAACGACTATGAGAAAGAGGGGAGTTCACGCTGAGCTCACTTCTAATAGAGGACAGTGGAAGAAAAAGACATGCTGTGCAGACCCTACTTAGTAGAGTCGAAGAGGATAATGGCAGAAGAAGATCTCACTTTTGAAATAAAACTACTTTTACGGACAATTTTCATTATAACTTATCCGTTTTATTTCAAATGTGTAGTGCTCGTGCAAATATAAGAAAACATTGAGATCTCACTTGTCATTCTCCCTCTGTACGCCGTCCGCGCAGCCCTCAGCCATGTTGTTGCTAGCCATGTTGAAGCAGTAGGGGAACGCGTAGTATCCCCATCGGGCGCGGGGCCTCATCTGCCGGGCTATAGCCAAGGTTTTAGCCATGAACTGCCTGCCGGATTCTTCGAACCTCTGCCGAGCCTGGAATGGTTGAACGAAACTGGAATTAAAATACATACATACATAATTCACGCCTATATCCCCGAAAGGGTGGGCAGAGGTGAATTAGCACTCAGGTTTCGCCAAATATGTTAGGTCCCATGTAGTAGGTGGCGAGCCTATTGACATTTATCGGGCATAAAAGTCGCAGTACATTGCATAAGAGGAACGCTGCTGCCTATACCTCCTCAAAAAATCGTTAAAAATAAAATACAACATACAATAATAACTTACTTCACACCAATAGTGATATAAATACGGTTTTATTGAAACGAAATTGTTAAATTTTATTTTGTCTTCCCCCATACACATTATTATAGAGGAGCTCGCTAGCGCAGTGGCATAGCGCGCTTGACCTGCGATTGCGTAAACTAAGCAACGTAGGCTAAGGCCAATCGTGACCAAAAATTTATTATCTCGAGTTGCTCGGTGCTTCATTAGGCACGTTACGCCGTTGGTCTCGACTGCATGTGTAGCTATGCATGTTTATAGCCACCAATCCGCACTGGGTCAGTGTGGTGGGTTATGGCCCAATCTCCCTATATTGTTTCATCCATAGGGAAGGCCGGTGCCCCAGTAGTGGGGACATTAAAGGGCTGGTGATGGTGAAGTGCGATTTATGTAGGTACAGCCAGCAATATCAGTGTTGTGGTGAACACTTAAACCTTGTCATAATGATTCAGGGGTAGTAACAATTGTATTTTTCTCCTGCGTCACCAGTTACCACACGGCGTTTAATGTAACAACAGTCAATGTTTGGTAATGAATTCCTTTCTGCCAGAGCCACACAGGTTTATCAGTGGTCATGTTTTATTTTTTATTAATAAAATTATAGTTTCCAATGGGAATTGTCCGTTGGAAGCCGAGCTTAATCGGAAGTCAGAGATAATTTTTGCCAACGCAACTCTGGAGCAATGGACGTAATCTATTATTTTATTATATGTCACGGTCGCGTACATCGATGTGGCATCTGCATTAGTTTATACATTACATATACAATTACTTATTAATGTAATGGGCAGCAGACTTCCTCTTATACCTCCTAGCAATATTATACCGCGTTTTATTGAGATAGATGGCAACAGAGGCGTTAATCTGGAGGTTTATTTCGTTCGATTGAGTCTTTGCGTCTTTGTCGCTCTAATTTAAACACGCAGTGGCGTGGGAAAGACGGGTAGATGTGAGTTAATCGTTCGGAGTTTCAGAGTAGACCGCCAGGTTCGCCCTGTGTTACGTGGGACCTAACATAATTGGCGAAACGTGGGGTTTAAGCCGCCATCACGAGAATATTAGAATATCTGTAACAGTCATACATCATCTAGTGGTATAGGCATCTGCCCGGACTATAGAGCTGTGTGCGATTCCCGCATCAAGACAAAATTTTTTTTGCAATAAAAAATTAGTCCCAACAATAAAATTGTAGACTTTCCATCAAGTGTACAAAACGAATCGAATTATCGTCGACATTACTATCAGCCCTCGCCTTCGGCTCCGGCTGCTAAAAGTCTCGGACAAAAATGGTTTTGTGGACGAGTTAGAAACTCTGCTTTTCACTTCGATTGCGAGGAAATAGAACAGTAGTTTATCATAACATTTATTAAAATTCAAACTAAATTATTACAGTTTTGAATACTGAAGGAAATTGTTTTTCCCATTGATATTGGCTTGGGTTGTAGACCTATGCAGCCAAGTATTAAATTAATTGTGAAATAATAATTTTCTTAAATTTATTTAATAACCTACCGTACCTACTTGAATTAAAATTTTAATATCTTTTATGTCTTAAAAAACACATTAGGCAAATAAATTTAAGCAAATAATAAAATAACAAATTTTATCTCTGAATTTCTTATTGTGTTTGGCTGCATGGCTTATTTTCTTTGCCTTAATATAGACTCATTTATGAGTAGATACGTTAATGCTCGAGAGCACAAAATTCGATTTTGTGCAGCCTATATCCTGCACAAATAAGCACTTTCATAGCAATAAGTGAAAAAAATATTAAACATTATACATATTATTGCATATTGAAGAAAAACTAACTGATAGCTCAAAGTTCCGAGTAACCAGGCCACGAGTCCATTAAAAAAACAGATAAGTAGCGCCGCGGCAGCAATCTGCGTATCTCGCAATGGGGACAGTTTAGTTAACTAAGGGCTTATTATAAAGTTTAAACGACTACACGGAATGCTTGCATCATCGCGATGTCTCGCTCGGACAATATTTATAACGAAATGAGCGCATCAGCTATCCGGACATTGCGCAGGCGCATACTGGCAAAGATATCAAAAGGGACACAATACTTTTTTGCTAGGCAGGAAAGCTCTAGCCCTTCATCTCACCTGATGGTAAGTCACGATAGGGGCCGAAGATAGAATCTAGTTTCGCCTGCCCGGTTAGCATCATTCAAAAATCCAATGATTTTTTTACGGATCAAACGATAAATGGGTATATCATTATCATATCTTATTTCGGTGGTCACGCTAGCCGGGCTGGCACCGCAGAGGGGATGGCTATCTTATCACAAATTGTCGGAACACAATAATGCGTTAACATTATTATTATGGCGACAGATTTACGGTTCGATTCTTGCATCAAGACCATAATTTTTCGAAATTCTTTTTCTAACCTAAAAAATCTTTGTACTAATTTTTGTAACATTTATATAATGTTGAAATTAAAAATCGAATAGTTTATAAAGCAAACCCAAGCTTAAACGAACGCACGCTATTTGTAAAAATATCTGCTTTGCACTGTTTGAAATTTATTTGTACATTGCGAGGGTATACGTTGGCTTACAAAGTGAAGTGTAAAGGTTAGATGAATTTCGGCAAGTTAATTAGTGTCTTGGGTGGCCGAGCGGTCAGGCCTACCTGTCAGGCATACCTGTCCGGATAGCAGCGGACGCGGGTTCGATTCCCTCATCAAGACCATAATATTTCGAAATTCTTTTTCTAACCACCAAAATCTTTGTAATCTACTATTCTCAACTCACCCTTGCTTGGATGGACTTCTCAGGCCAGAACCAGTGGAGCTTCCTCTCTATCTGGTAGGAGATGTCCTTGTAAGGAATTAGCACTCCGAAGTTCTGCCTGAACACGGGCCGCCATGACTCGAAATCTATTATTCCTACACCTGGAAAAGATAAGGTGGAACCTATATTTCTGATACTGTCTCACCATCCGCTAATCATATGTGGAAGCTTGTAATTGGGCTTTGACAACCTTAATTATGTAGTTACATACGTACATACATAAATTACGCCTATATCCCCGAAGTGGTACGCAGAGGTGATTTAGCACCCACGTTTCGCAGATTATGGCAAGTCCAATGTGGCGCGATAGGTGGCGAGCCTAATGCCATTTATCGGGCACAAAAGTCGCAGTACATTGCTAGATGGTATAACAGGAACGCTACTGCCCATTCCTCATTACTCTTTTATCCTTAGTCGCCTTGTACGACACCTACGGGAGAGATGGGGAGTTGACATTTGTATTCTGCTCTGCCGTCACCACACGGCCATAAATCATCTTTCAAACAATCCATCAGTCGCTTCTTCGGTCTTACTTTTCATTGCAAAAACAATCATTCTAGGTCAAAAAAAAATTCCAGGTAAAAAGTGTAAAATGAGTCATGACCACGAATCTAGAGAGAGAAAATTGTCAAGTAACTAATTCCCACCAAAATTAGTCCACATTCAAGTTGCCACTAAAATTGCTCCACATTCAACTTGATCAATCCAGCTCGAACAAAGCGCTCTCCACGTCAGCACTGAGACTTGTGAAAGATTGGAATTGTTCTAATTCGCGAGTCATCTTAACCCGGCGGCCCCGCCGATCTGTTTACGGTGCGCGAAATTCTTGCACTGAATCAGCTGTCTCGTAGCAGACAAAGAAATCCACAAGTGCAATTGTTGTGTGTTGTACCTATAGCTACCGTTGAATGCGCATAAGCAAGAACTTTGGGCAATTCCTTTTTGACCTTATTATGCAAATATACGCGCTTGGCCAGCGATTGCGTGAACAAAGCAATGAGCCGATGGTCCCGGCTGCATCTGCCGTTGTAAATACCCACCAACCCGCATTGGGCTGGCGTGGTGGGTTATGGCTCAATCTCCCTATATTCTTCCATCCATAGGAAGGCCCGTGCCCCAGCAGTGGGGACATTAAAGGGCTTGTGATGATGATGATGATGAGGTAGTCGTCGTCTATTATCAGGGGAAAGTAGCGCCAGTGACGGAAATATTGCAGAGGAATAGACTATGGAGATAGAGAGGATGGATTGGCCATGTTATGCGATGAAAGATTTTCTCTTTTTGTTGAGGATGCGGCGTACTTTCCGTATTCCAACAATACATACATATAACCCGCCTATATCCCCGAAGGGGTAGGCAGAGGTAGAGGAGAGAGCAGGTAGCACCCACGCATCGCCAATTATGTTAGGTCCCATGTAATAGGTGGCGAGCCTATTGCCATACATCGGGCACAAAAGTCGCAGTACTATTGCTAGGTGATATAAGATGAACGCTGCTGCCCATTCCTCATCGCTGATTTATCCTTAGTCGCCTTGTACGACACCCACGGGAGAGATTTGGGGTGATGACAATTGTATTCTACTCTGCCGTCACCACACGGCTATTCCAACAATGGTATAAGAGAAACGCTGCTGCCCATTGCTCATTAGCCGTTTGAGCTCCTAACCGCCTTGTACGACACCTGCGGGAGAGATGGAGCTGGTGACAATTATATTCTGCTCTGCCGTCACCACACGACACGACAACATTCCAATCCTATATTCAAAGTAATGTTAACTACCTCATTGTACACATAAAGCCTTTTGTTATACTTCAAAGAGATGCTTAATTCAAACAAAGGTAAGACCTTGCGTATTGACACTGCAGTGTCAGGGTGTAACCTAGAAATTATCGAAGATGCGGGTGACGCATAAGTTATTCCATATCCTGATAGGGGTTCATGTCACTAGTTATAATTAACTACAAGAGTTATGTTCAAACTAGTGAGGGCTGAATGTATAGAAAAGAGAAGGAAAGGTCGAGAGACCGATGAACAGAGAGAGTGATTTAGATGACAACTTTCCAATCCATACTGCTCAAGGTTTTGCCTTAGGTTTTACAGCAATCCTCTTAGGGGAATGCTGTTGAAGTTGTGGTTTCCTTCCACCGTTCGGATACCTCAAGGTACTCGTTGGTCTACACTGGACAATCTCCCTTAGTTGACTTTTATGAGACCCCTTGGGTGCGCCGGACTGGTACATTCGCTTTTTTATTTTTTTGCTCCCAGGCCAGCATGGAAGACAATAATTAAAAAATTCCACCATATACTACTCCAGCCGGCATGGCCGTGTGGTCACGGCAGAGCAGAATACAATAGTCACCACCCCCATCTCTCCCGCGGGAGTCGTACAAGGCGACTAAGGGTTAAGACGGCAATGAGTAATGGGCAGCAGCGTTCCTCTTGAGCCCACAGGTTCCACCTAGCAAGGTGCTGCGATTTCCGTGCCCGATAAATGGCAATAGGTCGCCACCTACATGGGACCAGCCTTGATATATCTGTGGACCAGCCTCATTAGCTAAACGTGGGTGTTAATTCACCTCTGCCTACTTCTTCGGGGGAAATAGCTAATATATTTGGTAAGAACAAGGTATACTCTGTGAGAGTCGCCTTAGACACACGTTCCAGTGCAGAACTTACGAATGCTCTAGATCTAGACAAGCCAATACAAAAACTAAAATATGACTACTCCTTGTGCACGATTCTAATGACTGCGAATTGCATGCATGAACAAGGTATCTATTTTAAGCGCATTAATTGGAATCATACCGATTGCCGCCCGCCATAGCGACTGAGCGCATTGTTGGGATTGATGTCGCAATGTATTGAAGGTATTCCATTGATACAAATGGTTCTTTTGTAAATAAATAGCCTGTAACGTTAGCGCTATGGTATAACTACTTTTTTATGCCATGGAAGCTCTTGCCCTTCATCTCACCTGATGGTAAGTGACGATAAGGACCGAAGGTGGAATCGAGCTTCACCTAGAACCCTCAACCACAGAGGGGCTGGCTATCTTATCACACATTGACGGATTTTGACAGATTTTTCTAATACATACATACATACAAAAATCACGCCTATATCTCCGAAGAGGTAGTGGTGAACTAGCACCCACGCGTCGCCAATTATGTTAGGTCCCATGTAATAGGTGGCAAGCCCATTGCCATACATCGGGCACAAAAGTCGCAGTACATTGCTATTGCTCGGTGGTATTAGAGGAACGCTGCTGCCTGTTCCTCATCATTGATTTATCCTTAGTCGCCTTGTACGACACCCACGGGAGAGATATGGGGTGGGGACAATTGTCACCACTCTGCCGTCACCACACGGTCCGGCAGATTTTTATAAGATGGTAGTAAATCGATCGAGATAGAAAAAAGTCCTACCACCAACATTGAACTACTATTACTAGTTTACCTTATAACTCAATGGCCACCAATCGACAATTAACACTGGGCCAGTGTAAATAATAAATAAAATAAATATTTTTACACTCACACCTATCATCTAGCCCAAAGTAAGTAGCCTAAGCACTTGTGTTATGAATACTAGATGACGGACATATTTTTAATATAATTATGTATATAAATGTTGAAAATATACTACATAAACATATACACAACCATGACTCGGGAACAAATATTTGTGTGTATCACAAAATTTGCCCCTACCAGGATTCGAACCCGGGACCTCTTGGCCAATACCCAGCAATCTGAGCATTTGACCAAGGCGGCAGTGTTGTGTGCTATGGTCCATTTTCGGTGTATTTTTTCAACCACAGAACAATCTGTTCGGTGATTTCATTCACAAGATCAGTGCTCTAGCAGGATAGTGATGATAACGTTGATGATAAATACACCTCTACCTATCCCTTGAGTGATAAACAAGTGTGATTTATGGGTGCTAATGCCATGTGCAGTTCTCAGAATAAAATTCCATCGCGCCGAAGGTCGTTGCTATGGTAACGTTTATTGGCCAGTATCAGTTGCTTAGTTGATTGCAGCCAGCTCGCCGAATGTTTATTCAACCAACTACTTACAATTGCAATAACATTGGAAACAATAGAGACACTCCCGTATGCAATCAATGATTAGATAGGAGAAGTTTTCTATTGCGAATATAGTGCGTAACTGCACAACCTAATGCAATATAATGCTATCTGAGGGGTTAATTCCTGTAAATGTTCGCCGAAAATTCTATGGGTGATATTCAGAAGCATCAGAACGTCACCTTTGATAATAATATGTTATTAATATTGCTTTTAATTTTACTTTACGTTGTCATGTGAGTTTCATTTTAATTTCGTGTAACAATATTCTATAAAACTTTCATTTTGTATTATTCAACTAGTTTTAGAATACCACGCTGAGATGCTACGGTCTACTAAAGCATACTTCTTTCGATTCATCCAATCTCCATGCTTGCACGTCAGTTTCGGGTACTCTTGACCTGGCAGTTTTTTAATAAATATGAATCCTTTTATTTACTCTCCTTTTACTCATCCTTTCTACGTGACCAAACCATGCGAGCATACATACATAGATAAATCATTAACACCCACCAATCCGCAATGAGCCAGTTCTCCCTATATTCTTTTCATCCATAGGGAAGGCCTGTGACCCAATGAGGACTTTCAAGGGCTGGTCATAATGATGATGGATAGGCCTTGCCATGGAGTGTTGTGTACTTTTTATGTTAGACAAGGAAGCCCTTGCCCTACATCTCACCTGATGATGGAAACGAGCTTCAACTGGAACCCTCAACCACAGAGCGGCTGGCTATCTTATCACAATTGTCGAAACACAATAATGCTGTCAACATTATTATTATGGCGACAGATTCTGATAAGATTGGGGTAGCTAGCCAGGCGGAATTCAAAAAGGCTACCATCTACCAAAACGTAGGTTTTAACACATACATAAATCACGCCTATATCCCCAAAGGGGTAGGCAGAAGTGAATAAACATCCACTTTTCGCCAATCAGGCTAGGTAGGCTCGCCACCTATTGCCATTTATCGGGCACAGAAATCGCAGTACATTGCTAGGTGGCATAAGAGAAACGCTGCTGCCCATTACTAATAGTTTGTCTTATCCCTTAGTCGCCTTGTACGACACCCAAGGGAGACATTTGGGGTGGTGACAATTGTATTCTGCTCTGCCGTCACCACACGGCCTACCGAAAACGTACTTACCACTGAAGTGAGGATCTGGCACGCTCTGCTCCATGACCACCTTGAACGCAGCCAAGTGCTTCTCCAGGTCCCCTTCCTGGGGAACTCCCCCGTTCCTGAACTTGAATTTGCCACTCGTCTCGTTCTTCAGGAGCGCAGGGAACAACCCTGGGTCGTACAGGATCGAGATGCTCTCTCCCCTGAAGCTGTCACCGGAGTTCTGTATGATGCCGAAACTGTCGAAGAGATCGGTGAAGGGGATTTTCTTGGAACGGCACTGCATGGTGGGGACGTTCCAGTACACTTTAAACTGCTTCGACTCTTTCGGCTCCTCGGGTATCTCTATCACGTAGTAGCTGGAAATACATACACACATAAATACATAAATCAGGTCTTCTATGCTGGCCTGGGAGCTAACAAATAAGGTAGAATGAGGCAGCCAGTAAAAGTTATTGTGTTCCAAAAATTTGTGATAAGAGATAGATAAGCCCTACTGGGATTGAGGGTTCCTGGTAAAGCTTGATTTCATTTTCGGCCGTTATCATCACTTATCATTAGGGGAGGTTAAGGCCAAGAGCTTCCCTGTCTCATCATCATCAGCCCTTTAACGTCCCCACTACTGGGACACAGGCCTTCCCTATTGATAGAAGAATATAGGGAGATCAAATAACTTCCCTGTCTAGAATCTTCTCCCTGTTCCCAGTCTATCTGGGGTCGGCGCAGTATGTTTCTTCTCCATTCACAACAGTCAGACGTCATCCAGCCATTCACTCGCTTTTGATTTATATCATCCATCACACCGTAAAAGTGCTATTGATGAAATAATGTATATAAAAGAGACGGAATGGACCATGTCGAGAGATCGATGAACGGAGAGAGCGATTGGAATGACAACATTCCAATCCATACTGCCCAAGGTTTAAGCTTAGGTTTTACAGGCGGCCGCCTGCCAGACACCAACCCTCTTTGGGTATGCTGTTGTTGGTGGTTTGCCCTCCAATATTCGGGTGCCCCAAGGTGCTTATTGGTCTACACCGGGCAATCACCCTTAGTCGACGACACCCAATGGGATGAGTAGGAGCTAGCCTATTTATTCGTTTGGTCCCAGGCCAGCATAGAAAATGTTTCTCTGTCTGGAATAAAAACTTAAAAAGGTAGGTACTATTGATTAGCCATGCAGTTCCGCGAAATGATCGCGTCAAAGCGTGGTCATTTGTCACAAGCGTGATATCACGCTCGTAGTGTTTGGCGTTGTCTTTGTAGGTCGCACGTGATAGCCGGGTTCCGTAGGTGAATGGTGACTGATTCCGCGGTGAAATGTTTACGATAGAAGCGGTGGTGACCCCTTGTGACGCAGCTTTAGCCGAATTCGGCGCGTCCTCGGTTTTGTGCTTTAAGGAGAGTGTTTTTGAAACCATTGTCGTCCCGTTTTATTATCACTTAGGTATCATTATAAGTATACTATATGACCTAGGGGTATAAAAACTTGCCTACGACCTATTCTCGAATCCAAATACCAAATACACATACAAAATTTTATAACAATCCCAACACTGTGACACGAGAAATGAATCGGGGCTGGCACATTGTACCTACGTTATTTTTTCGCTCCCAAGCCAGCATGAAAGACTATTATGTATGTATATTATTCTCGGAGTAAATAGAACTGGAGTAGCCTTTGCCTAACATTCCCCTCTGCCAAACGCACAAGCATCGGATGCCTGTGCGTTATATAAAACTAGTTGAGCCGCCATTTTAAAACCACAATAATCAGAACGTCTTGCCGTGCAGAGCTCCCACTAAAATGCCTGCCTGTGCTGTTTTTTACCGTAAAAAAAAGTCGAAAACATCTAGTATTCAAAAAGATGGCGTCACATTTCATTTTTAAGTATTATTTTTAAGATTTGATATTTATTTACTTCATAATTTCATGTTTTAGCATACTACATTTTCAAATTTCGAGCTATAGTCTCGTGGGGAGTCGGCCGTGACGTCATCAAACGATCTTCCAGCTCACTCCCCACGAGACTACCTAGGGTTGAACATTATCGCATTTCAATTAATTAGACAATAATTAAAAAAGTTTGTTGTTATTAAATAAGTGTAATTTTGTCATTTTGTATTAATTAATTACCAATAATAATTTCGTTTTAACATTATACGTTGCGTGTTTATATTTAGTTTAGTATTAAGTACATACCTACCTACACTTTTGCGGCCGCTTGAAGCCTATTTTTTGTCACACTACATGGAAATATAAAATAATAAGTGAATTAATAAAATAAATCAATAATAAGACTATTTTGCCCTTTATTCATGCTGGGCGGCGCTCATAAAAATTAAGAGTACCTATGCTGTATATGCTTACAGCGTCCCTGACTTTATAAAATAAGCATGGGTAAAAAGGTACCAGCACAGCCGATTATTTCTGAGAAACCTAAATTTTTTTTCGAGCCACAGTACAAATTGTTTTTTTTGTTGTAATCAGCAACCCTAATTGAATTGCACTTCATTAATAGTGATGTCAACGTCATGGATATTGCGATTTTACGAGGGAGTGATGAATGAATGAATAAATGAAAGTAACATTAAATTTAAAGTATGTATTATGATTTAAATCTATACACTGTGTTCCTGAGGTTATACATTAACTTCGGCATTTTATTCAGACTATTAAATTGATCATTTTTTAATATGGATTAAATTTATGATACTTTTATGAATTGAAGTTCCTTTAATTTTGAAATCCTAGAATAAAACTATAGAGATATAGAATAAAACAGGTCAAGTCCACCTTAAGCCAAATGGCATATATGATGTTAGTGCATAGATGCATAAACTACGCGACGGATTTTGATGACATTTAGTATGATGATAGCTAAATGTCATTGTCAACATTTAAGTTAACTTTTTTTATTAATATTTAAAAGCTCCTTTTAAAAACCCGGTGGTCCAAGTGCAATACTTACATGTACTAGGAGTGAGGTATGTGGCACCAAAGTCTTCCGTACATAAATGAAAGCTTTTGGAAAGTATTATTGTAGTATTAAAATCAGAAATGATCGGTGTAGTTCAGGCAAAAATACCTCTGCCCCTAGCCGGTATCCTCATTGCTGGTATTTATACTGTAAGCTTTCACATTCCCGAAACATCTAATTTTTAATTATAATTTTCAGTTTTCCTAAAGAATACAGAATACGAAAAAAATGGGTTGATGCTTGTAATAGGCACGTCTCTTGGGCATCTGCAAGAACAAGTACTATTTGTTCCGTAAATTTTGAGCCGTCTTAGTTTCAGAAATTATCTAACAATAGAAGAAGATTATAAAGAATACAAGTTTGTTTTTTCCTCGCAATTGTGTTGAAAAACGTCGTATGCAACTCGTATGCATTGGTCATTACACACTCAGCTTCCTTACCGCGTTCGCTTGCGGCTCGGGCTTGCAATTATGCCTCGTATATAATGACCAACATAGCATACTCGTAACATAATGTACTATTACCTATTAAGTTCCACACATTTTGATTTTTGATTCCTCTTAAAATTTAACAATTCTCAGTATCATACGAGAAATCTAACTATATTCACTATCGCTTTGTAAAAAATAAGGTTTAAGGGTTTCTTCTTTCCATTATGATTATACGCTAAAGGGCACAGTGATTTCTGAAAGTGAAAATATATAATAACACCTATTGTAAATACTTTTTAAATGCTATAAGTATAAATTTGTATTTGATTGATATAGCCTTCAAAATCTGTCAAAGTTTTAGATAGATTTCATATATGATATAGATTTCAGATGTCTTTGAACAATCGAAAGAAGACTGATTGTAAAGTAAGCGTGTAAATCATCATTTAATTTTTAATAATGTAAGAATACTAACGCAAAATTAATGCATTCATTCATTGAACGAAACTGATTTATCGATATTGATATTCTCGTGCTATGTCATGTCACTACTCACACAATGACATTCGTGTGTTTGAATAGAACGTTAACAGACTATTTTAAGTATGTGTGCGTGAATTTTAAATATGTGTGTCGTTTTATGCATCTGTGTGTTTGTAAATACGCAAAAAATTTTTGTATCTGTGTGCTGCCATTCAGTGTAGTAGTAACCTCACCCCCCGCAAAAAATGGCAGAAAAATATGTACGAGAAATTGACTAATGGCTACTCCAGTTCTATTTACTCCGAGATATTATTATACAAAATAAGTTGTAGTTTAATTCCTTATATTATGAGCAGTCAATTGATATAAAGTAAAGTGACGTAACGGAGCGTCGCACTGCCGCTGACTCCACTCAATGTCAAGGCGACGCGTTCTGCTCTGGCACAGCACTATTATGTCAATTACAACATGTCACGATTCGTTCCGAGTCATCTCTCCGCTGAAATTCAACTTGTCCTTGAACGTCTCATCTGGACTTAGGTGTCTGTCACATAAGGCTCGATCTATTTAGCTTGGTATGGACTTGCGTTCTTGCCCGTTTTTCTCAGACCAAGGCAATCAATCCATTGAACCCAACAAATACGTTGAACATCGGAAACGTGTGTGTCAATGTCAAAAGGTTTGATTAAGCCACGCCATCGGTTCGTAAAATACCAGCCCAGCTGGCATGACCACCGAAACACGATATTGTGATATAGCCATTTATCGCTTTGAACTGCCAAAAATATATGGAGTTTTGACAGTTTAAAGCGATAAATGGCTATACCGTTTCGTGTTTCGGTTATCATGCTAACGGGGCTGGTATTTTACGAACTGATGGCGTAGCATAATCAAACCTATTGGACATTGACACACACGTTTCCGATGTTCAACGTATTCGTTGGGTTCAATGGATAGGTTGTGTGAGGTATGAATGAAGCTGATGGGTTCGCATGAGGAAATGACGAGTGGCAGAAGAAAGTGGAGAAAGAGGACATACTGTGCCGTGGTGCCGACCAAAAAGAATGGGATAAGGGCAGAGTGATGACAATTGTTTTTTTTAAATTATGTGGTATGTTAAATGTGAGCCGTGCGGTGTCGTTTAAAAAGAGCTTGATGGAGCAGGGACTGAACTTGCTCTACCATTGATTACGTAAACTAAGCAACGTTTACTAACGTCGGTCATTGGATGGAAAAAAAATTTATCTCGAGTTCCTATGTTGTTGAAAGGTTTAACTATATTTTATGTATAGTTGACGATGTGGGTGTTAATGCACCTCTGTCTGTCCCTTCGGGGATAAATAAGCGTGATTATATGTGTGTATTTACGTATATTTACGTTCAGTTACGTTAGAAATTGAACGTGATATCGAGTAGAAATAAGTACTTAACCTTTACCTGTCAGAGAGAATATTTGAAAACAATCACGTAATGTTTACGATGATGACGTCGAGAACCTAATTTTGTTTTATTTTTGTTGTTTTAGTTGGTCATAAAATATAGGTAATGTATCAAAAATTGCACGTTTTTGACATTTAAGATGGTATAATCGTTTTTTTTTATGTGAACATTATATAAATGTAAGAAGAAATATTGAAAATAAAACGAATTCAAGTCACAATATTCCGCGTCAGAACAAAATTTAAAAAAAACAAAGGCAAAATTTTGTAATCCATTGCATTTCCGAAAAAAAATGATTTGTAATAAACAAGCTGTAAGCATTAATGCTTGCCAGTTAGCGAAATATGACGTAAAATGTGCCAGCCCTGATTCACCCCGGGGGAGTCGTATAAGTCAACTAAGGGGATTGCGCGGTGTAGTCTATTAAACACTTTGGGGCACCTGGTGGAGGACAAACCACCAACAACAGCAGACCCAAAGAGGGTTGGTGTCAGACAGGCGGCCGGCTGTAAAACCTAAAGCATACCCTTGAGCAGTATGGATTGGAATTTTATCATCCCAATCACTTTCTCCGTTCACCGGTCTCTTAACAATACCACACTTTTCTGTACATTCATTCATTACTAGGTGTGATAGATGACATGAATCAAAAAGGCTGGCTTGACGTCCGAACGATATGAATGGAAGAGGAAACGTACTGCACTGACCTCAGACCAATTGGGAACAGGGTAGGAAGATGGTGATGAAAGAAGGCGTAAGATATCATCAGCTTTAAGAATAGTACATACATACATACATAATTCACGCCAATATCTCCGAAGGGGTAGGCAGAGGTGAACTAGCACCCACGCTTCGCCAATTAGGCTAGGTCCCATGTAATAGGTGGCGAGCCTATTGCCATTTATCGGGCACAAAAGTCGCAGTACTTTGCTAGTTGGTAGGTATAAGAGGAATGCTGCTGCCCATTCCTCATCACTGATTTATCCTTAGTCGCCTTGTACGACACCCACGGGAGAGGTTTGGGGTGGTGACAATTGTATTCTACTCTGCCGTCACCACACGGCCACCCCTTATTTAAGAATAGTGTCTGTATTTAATTTAGTTTTTCTGCTTAAACAAAGATGTGCAGTCTGCAGTATACCAGGATTCGAATCTGGGACCTCTTGGCCGACCGCCAGCGATCTTACCTAACCGGCCGTTGGAATCAATGATTGAATCAACAACTTATCACTTGTGTCATCAATTGAAAAATAACTAGTGATAGTACTTGTGAATGTTGTGCTGCATGTACCTAGATTTATTTCAGAGGTGCATCGTATTGATTTACAGAACTAGGTCATCCTAGGTCTGCGAAATAGGGTTGACTATTAATTGTCAAGTATTAATTAATTTAACACCAGATGTTTTATTTAATTTAAGCTTTTACACATAAATATTAGAAGAGGATACAATCGAACTATGATATGTATATAAATTAAAAAATCCTATCATCCTTTACACAGGAACGGTACTACTGATGAATACACATAAAAGTGATGGAAAGGACCATATCTACGACCGAAGAACGTGATTGGAATGACGACATGTAAATAAGAGGGCTCAAGGTATTGACTTACATTTTACAGTACGCTGGTAGCGTGACACCAACCCTCTTTGGGTATGCTGTCATTGGTGGTTTTCCGTCCACCATTCGGGTACCCCAAGGTGCTTTTTGGCACCAGGCAATCTCCCTTAGGCGAGTATTAGAACCCTCTGCGTTAGACTGTCACATTCTACGATATTTTTTCGCTCCCAGGCTGGATAAGAAGGCTATTTTCTCTCTAAAGAACATTTATGGTTAGAACAAGTTCGAAAAATTATAGTCCAGATGCCAGTACCGCTCGGCCAACCAAGACGTTTTTCTATGTTTTCACGTTTTTCTATGTTTTTTTTACGTTTTTCTATGTTTTTTACGGTTTTCTATGGTTTCTATGTTAAAAAACTCAAATACGCTTTCTCAACTGATGAAAACCCAACACTCGAGACAAATTGAGTTTGAATCTTGATAACTTATTTAGCCGTAGCGCGGCGCTACCGTTTGATCTTGGCCCATCAGCTATATCTGCATCAACTGATGTTTGTTGTGATTGGGGTCAGTGTTGAACAAACAAACAGACATCTCATCTCTCATACCTATCTCATCAGTTTTTATAATGCTCTTCTGTACGCCTAGCACAGTACGTGGACAGAATCTGTCTCTACCATTATTGACAATATTTTGTTTCTGGTTTAGTGGGAGTTAGAGTGAGAGCATTAGTAAGGCCCTGTACACAAAGTTGCGATGCGCCGTCGCATCGTAAAAAACTGACAAACAAGAACTTGCGAATTGATTCGCGTCGCGCATTCCTTCCATTTCATGCCGTGTGGTGACGGCAGAGTAGAATACAATTGTCACCACCCCAAATCTCTCCCGTGGGTGTCGTACAAGGCGACTATAGGATAAATCAGTGAAGAGGAATGGGCAGCAGCGTTCCTCTTATACTACCGTCCTGACAATGTACTGCGACTTTTGTGCCCGATAAATGACAATGGGCTCGCCACCTATTACATGGGACCTAACATAACTGGCGAAACGTGGGTGCTAGTTCACCTCTGCCTACCCCTTCGGGGATATAGGCGTGATTTATGTATGTATGTATGTTTGTTTTTTTCTGGTATTTTCCTTTCATCATCATTCCATCATCACCAGCCCTTTAATGTTCCCTATCCTATGGCATTGGACTTCATTCATTCCCTATGGAAGTGTTATAGGAAGATTGGGCCATAACCCACCACGCGTGCCCAGTGCGGGTTGGTGGGTATTAACGACGGCAGATGCAGCCGAGACCAACAGCTTAACGTGCTTCAAAGCACGGAGGAATTCGAGATAATACATTTTTGGTCATGGTCACCCATCCAATGACCGGCCTTAGAGACTTTGCTTAATCGCAAGCCAAGCGCGCTATACCACTGCGCTAGCTAGCTTCTCAAATTTAAATTTCAAACATTCGATATAAAATCTATCATTCATCATAACATGCCCATGCCCTTTATGTTGCCTCTTCAATATAACTATCAGTGACGCTAATGAAGAGAGAGTCTTTGACATTAAAATAGATACCTCTACAATAACAACATACTCGCCCACTAAACACAAATCTATTCACAAAAACTCGACTGACTTTCCAATCATAAAAATACAAACATAAAATATTGAGGTATCAATTAACATAGAACTGTTATGTTATAGGTTGATACAGTCTCACCGACAGGTTTGTTTGTGGGTTACGTTTCTATGGTGAATTGAGATTTCGATTAATTTTTTAAATGTCTTGTGTATGTTGTTTTTATTGCCACAAAATATACTATCATTTGGTGGCTTGCCCTGCACCATTCAGGTATGTAATTGTTAACAAAATTTATCAAAATTTATTTGATAAATGATAGCGAGTGTATCAGGATCATCATCACCATCACTCTGCCCTTATCCCATCCCACCATAATAATAATGTTAACAGCATTATTGTGTTCCGACAATTGTGATAAGATAGCCAGCCCCTCTGTGGTTGAGGGTTCCAGGTGAAGCTCGATTCCATCTTCAGCCCTTATCGTCACTTACCATCAGGTGAGATGTAGGCCAGTTTTAATCAGTCTAGCACAAAAATAATTCTTTCTTTTCTTTCAGTAATATTCCCCTCGTGGGTCTTAACGTGGGTGTTAATTCATATCTGCCTACCCCTTCCCCTTCGGGGATATAGGCGTGAGAGTATGTTGTATGTATGTAATATTCCCCTCTCGCTGACTGCCTCTGCCTCATCAGACATTCGAGGAGTGAAAACCGAACGTTTTTTCGCGAAAACAACTCACATGCAACCTGAATGAGGGTCTATTGTGTTTGTGGACATCTCGATAAGGCGCCATTGTCAGTTAGTTTGAGGGTCACGTACGTGAATGCCCAAACAGGGTGTGTCACCCATGGAATACCATAAATACCTCAGCCCGGCGTCCCCTAAGTTTCTAGAGACGTTATTAAGGAGTTTTGCATGAAATATGACATGGACTGATCCGTTTAGAATCTAATTTGGACGAAGGGGAATGTGACCTAAAACAGAGATACGCTTATATAAAATACCATGTATTGTAAATGTACTCTACATAACGTCTCTACATTTTCAGTAACAGGAAAATTTATTTTGGTGGTTAGAAAAAGAATTTCCGGCATCTGCCCGGACAGCAGCGCACGCGGGTTCGATTCCCGCCTCAAGACCATGATTTTTCGAAATTCTTTTTCTAACCACCAAAATCTTACTACTAATTTTTCTAACATTTATATAATGTTAAAATTAAAATCGAATAGGAAATTTTATACGCAAGGTACACTCGAAAAAGCTTTAAATAATTCATTTTTCTACCTTTTCATTTACATACTTCCTTATAATAAGAGAGAGATATTTAATCAACATAAATCGAATATACCTGTTCTATATCTGTTTGGGTTTGACCTTTGTGATTTGTCTGATACCGACACGAAAATATTTATTGAAGCACACTCCTTTCATTCACAATGGCGTCTTGGTAGATGTTTACGTACGAGATTTTAACAGCTGTGCACATTCTCTGCTACTGTAAAATTTTACTGTCAACAAAATACGCGTATGTAAATCTAAAACATTTGCATTACATCTAAAACCTTAACAATATTTTTATGGTTTCGAGGTTTTTATGAACGGGACTGTGTACGATATTTTGACATGTATATCAGCCGTTGGTATCCTATTCGCACAAGGCCATGATGGGTTATGGATAGCCCATTCTCCCTATATTCTTCTAACCATAGGAAAAGCATGTGCCCCAGCACATGGGCTATTAAAGGGCTAGTGATGATGATAATGATGAAGATACAGATACTTTACTTTACACATAGGTAATTGTTATGTATTTTTGGCCTTCATCTAAGTTCCATAAGACATGCACTTAAATTGCTTACTTTGGGCTCCTGATTATTGGTGTGAATGTAAAAAGTATATTAAAAATAAAACGAATAAGGGATACATTACATCCTTTATCTGGCCTGGGTCTTAAACTAAATGCTCACCAAAGCGAGAGTGAAACCAGCCATGTGAACTTAAGCGAAATCTGTTCTAGGTAAAGTGTAAAATCTTTTTGAAAACAGTACCTAGATGTGCCATTTTAATGAAAATTAAGAGAAATTGTTATAAGAAATTTTCGATAATAAAAGGAATTTACTGCCACACTCAGAGACGTCAAATAACGTTAATGAGTACTTAACGTCAAAAAATGACAATTCAAAACTAGTCGCTATTCTTGCTGGGTCTATGGTCTAGATTTGAATGAAAATTTTTGGCATTAAATACTCATTAAAGTTAATTGACGTCTCTGAGTGCGGCAGTAAATCTTCTTACTGCTGCACTCAGAGACGTCAAATAATGTTAATGAGTACTGTACGTCAAAAAATGATAATTCAAAACTAGTCGCTATTCTTGCCGGGTCTATGGTCTAGATTTGAATGATAATTTTTGACATTAAATACTCATTCGATTTTAATTTTAACATTATATAAATGTTATAAAAATTAGTACAAACTAACTAATTAGTAGTTTCTAATCACCAAAATCTTTGTATTAAATACTCATTAAAGTTAATTAACGTCTCCTGAGTGCGGCAGCTAATCTGTTAATACAATATGACCTCCACCCACACGACACGTCCTTCTCCCACTGGGGTAGGCAGAGATCACTTCTTTCCACTTGCTACGATCCTTACGTACTGCTTTCGCTTCATCCAATCTCATCAGTCTCTTAATGCCCGTCGGTTTCGGGTACTCTTGACCTGGACCGCCTAACTCGATTGCTAAAGCAAAAGCTATAGTTTATGACGTCATGCTGTCATTTCGCACTAAATGTACCTAAACTATTAGCGATAGCTTTGAACGAATGAGGTTTTGTATGAATTTGGCACAAAATCCGTGCCACCTAAAAATTCAGGATGGCTTCTACAGCCGTAAGCAGTGCATTGCAATATAGCTATCATCAGCAATCGAGTTAGGCGGTAGGCCCCCTGGCCCTTATTTAATAGACTGTCAATTTTATTATGAAAGATCTGAAATTTTCTCCATTCACATCCCACATATGAATTTCCTTTTGTCATTCTCTTGTCACTCATCCTTTCCACGTGACGAAACCATGCGAGCGTCTCTTTCTCGATTCTTGCCATTACGTCTTCTTTCAAACCACACCTT
The DNA here is from genome assembly GCA_963931975.1 of Cataclysta lemnata. Classification (NCBI taxonomy): domain Eukaryota; kingdom Metazoa; phylum Arthropoda; class Insecta; order Lepidoptera; family Crambidae; genus Cataclysta; species Cataclysta lemnata. The sequence goes on along the minus strand of OZ008362.1, from coordinate 474,721 downwards.
TCTCTTATCACACTGTTGTACAATCTCCCGCTCAGCCATACCAATTCTAATGTAATTCACGAAAAATAAAAAAAATGTTTCGCTAAAGACGCCGAGGCCGATATAACACCACAACAAAGAACGAATGTTGCGTTTCAAAATTAAATAAACGAATTATACTACTCGGATTGTTTACAAATGTCTTACATTGACAGATCTTCAATCTTCTTCTCAGTATTTTAAGACTTGTGTTGACGGATTCAACGTCGATATTTGCTTGTTCGAAAAACAGATAAGCGGTCTGATTCGTCGCCTAGCAACGCTTGTCAACAAAACGAAGAATTTATCGGATTTTGACATCAGTGCATTCATAAGCTCAATTCACACTGGGATGGCAACAATAGGGATGACGACATTAACAAAGAATCACTGAATTAATGATTTAGGATAGGAGATTCGATAATGGTTCGATTCCCACACCGGGACATTCATAATTTTATGACAACTTCTCAAATATACAATTTTAGATTTGGGTAACTTTTCTGTTTTGGTATGCGATATATTTTCCATATTATATATCTGTGAATATTGTAATGTTTGTTCATAATAAATATATTAGATAGCTATATTAGCACAAATTAATAAATAGGTTACTTAGCTGAACACATACGATCCGCCGTTTGAAGTTGTCTGATATCATAAAGTATACACGATAGTGTTTCTTGCACTATTCCGATAAGATATAGGTCTTATTAGGAACTTATACCTTTTTCATTACGTCATTCAAATGGTTTTAATATGTGAGAAATTGTCACAAATGTCTAATGCATAAAACATGCTGTGTCTTGTTTCTACCGCGGTGTCATACAGTCAGAACTCTCAGAATCATTTCCATCCATCAAAAGAGCAAGAACTCTTCTGAGATGAACCTAGAATCAAGTACTTTTTGTGATGAGATTTTGATGTAGAGTCTGAGTGTACAATTGAATTAATTCGTCATCCCTTAATCAGTGCTGCAATATTAATTGTTTTAATTTATATATAACAGAACCTTCATATATAATTCACGTTACTCAGAATATATTTCCTTTCAGAGGTGGGCTGTATTATTTATACTAATATTATTAAGCTGAAGAGTTTATTTGTTTGTTTGGTTGAACGCGCTAATCTCAGGAACTACAGGATCAAATTGAAAAAATATTTTAGTGTTGGATAGTCCATTTATCGAGGAAGGCTATTTATTTATTAACCGACATTAACGCGAGCGAAGCCGCGGGCGACCACTAGTTTATAAACAAGCGGCACCTTTTGTACTCCTTTATGTATAAGAAAGCTTCTTTGTATTTTGTGTTGTCAACTTCCGAATGTCTGTTTAGGAAGTAAGTGTATTGAACCTCGCGAGAGTCGGTCGAAATAAATCAGCAGCGAAGACAGTCCAAGGTTGGACAAATAAAAATAATACCGATCGACAACTGCCAATGCCAACTAAAGACAATGTTTATGCTTAGAGAGATTTTGACATGTTTTTTACATACACACATACATAAATCACGCCTAATTACATCCGCGATTCTCCAATTATGTTAGGTCTCATGCTATGGGGGCGCGCCTATTGCCATCTAACGGGTACGTAAATCGTAGTTTATTGCTTGGTGATATAAGAGGAACACTGCTTCATTGCTCTTTATCCATTAGGTACTCTTTACCCTTGTAAGACACCCGTGGGAGGAATGGGAGTGGTGATTTAATTATGATCTGCGGTCACCACGCGACCAATTTTTTCTTTTCACCCGTCGAGTACTAGGGCGTCCGTACTTATCTACATACATAAATCACGCCTATATCCCCGAAGGGGTAGGCAGAGGTGAACTAGCACCTACGTTTCGCCAATAATATTAGGTCCCATGTAATAGGTGGCGAGCCTATTGCCATTTATCGGGCACAAAAGTCAGTACTTGCTAGGTGGTAGGTATAAGAGGATGTTTATCCTTAGTCGCCTTGTACGACACCCACGGGAGAGATTTGGGGTGGTGACAATTGTATTCTACACTGCCGTCACCACACGGCACTAATATGTACTTATCTAATATATACGAAAATCTTGTGTCACAGTGTTTGTTATTGTACTCCTCCGAAACGGCTTGACCGATTTCTATGATTTTTTTTTGGGTATATTTGGTAGGTCTTTGGTTATAGGCTATTTTTATTTTTATACCCCTAGGTGATAAGGGAAAAAGCAACGTTTGCAGGATTGATAGTAATATATATTTCAATTATTATTGTCTAAACATTTTAGAAAAATTATTACAACTTTTTACCGCTTTTAAAGAAGAAGAAGAAGAAAGAAATAGGACTTTCATTATTAAAAATTAGCTGTTTTATATTCATAGAATTATTTTATTAGTAACAGATCATTGATGGCCAAAGCGAAGAGCACTAAAAAATTAAAAAATAATAATATGGCAAAGGTTTTATAAAACTTTTTTTCCTGATTTTTTTTGCAGAAAAATACTATTTTTGTTCAAAAAAACACAGAACCGATTAAAAGGTCCTGCATGCAGTTTTTTTTGCGTAAAATTCTTTTGTCTCTTGAATTTTAATTAATTTTATATATTCTGGCTCAAGGTGTGTGTACAGTAATTATTTTATGGTAATTATATATGAAATAAATATACAATACTTACGGCAATTGATTACTACTAAAACATACCTCGCATCATCACATTTCACCATATATCCCACCAGAACGACAAACATAATCGACCTCATTTTTATTTCACTTAACTATCTAAGTCTAAACATACAAAATGAAAACTTAATACTTCATGGCTTCATTAAAGTCTCAGATTGAATAATACTGCTGATTTGTTCAAAAAAGGATTTTTAAGTTTGTTTTTTTTAAGAAAAAAAATGTCACAAATTCCTGATTTTTCTGATAAGGATTTTTAATTTTTTTAAGAAAAAAGTGTCACAAAATTTTACTGCTGATTTTTCTAATAAGAATTTTTGTTTTTTTTTCAAGAAAATTTGTGTCACAAATATTTTTCGCTCGTAATTTTTTTGGCGCCAATTCTGGGCGTCCCGCGCGATGCGTCCGTCAGTCGCGCGCGTTCACAACTCCACGTGCTAGCCGATATGACAGCGTTAAATACTCGATCGAGTGCGTAGACCAAGGGACGTGGTTCCCTTCAACGTTATTTACCGAAAGCTGTTTTCCGTTAATTATTGCAAACATGTCATGCATGTCTTTTCAACACAGCTGCGTTGTGTATCAAAAGTGAATTTTAAATATACAGTGGCGTTCAGAATAAAACTGCACTCGCGGTATTTTGGGATCGTATAAACAAAGAACATTATTGTTTTTTGGAATATGTATATTTTGGACAATGCACTCATTTCTCGGGAAAGTTGTAAGAAACAACTTGTGTTAAATATGAATTATCATCTTAAAATATTAAAATAAAAATCTTAAAATATTTGCTCTTGCTTTTAAGACGGAAAATATAGATGCCTTTTGTAAAAAAATCTCTTTCAGGCTTTAGATAATTTACTATTTGGACTATGCCTTATAGAAAAGATTAATTAGTATTCAGAATTTTGTACAAGATTATAAAAATATAACATTGGCTTCTAGATAACAATAGTCTTAATCTTTTACAATAGAATTTTTGCATTGTTATGGCTGATTTGTCAATTAATGACAATGCAAATAGTTTAATATTTCAATCATCTGCTTCGCATTGGGATTGGGGTGGGTTATCTATATAGAACAGAAGTGTGAAGGACATTATGCCATGGCTAGATTCAAATAAACTTCGCGCCAACCTTACAAAAAAAAAATTCTTCAATTCTCAAACTATAATTCTAGGCTGCCGAAATTGAGTTTATCCTACCAAGGTGAAGAAATAAAACAAACTTCAGAGACTATTTTCTTAGGGTTGACTCTGGACTCCAATTGCAACTGGAAAGCTCACATTGAAAATGTATGCACCAGAATTAACAGATTCGTTTATGCCTTGAAACAAATAAGAAACATTGCTGGGAAAGACACTGCTCTCCTAGCGTATCACGGCTATGTCGCTTCCGTTTTGAGGTATGGTCTTCTTTTATGGGGAAATTCTTGCCTTTCGCTTTTATAGCCCAAAAAAAGTGTGTCAGAAGTATTTGTGGCGCAAGACCACTCGATAGTTGTAGACCACTATTCAAAAAATTCAACTTATTGACATTCACATCTCTGTATATTCTGGAAGTGGGCTGTTTTGTAAAAAAGCATCCCGGTTTAATTGCACAATCTTGCCAAATTAGATCTCTGCGATTGTCTTTACAATCGCAGAGATCCGACCTAGATTAAAATCCCTGTATGTAGAAGCATGATAAATCGCAAAAACTCTTATGTAATGTCAGCACTAATCTACAACCATATACCAAAAAATATAAGAGAATTACCTTTCCTTTATTTACAAAAAAATTAAAAATATGGTTGACAGACAAGTGCTTCTACTCAATTAAAGAATATTTTGAAATTAGGACATGATAATATGTATGTAACATATTATTATTTGACTTATGTGGGATTACAAGTTGAATTTATTATGACTACGAATATATATTTTTTTTAATGTATATGACATTATTATGCAAAATATTGACTACGAACACAATTTTTTTCCTCAAATGATTATTATTATAATATATGACATTAGAATACAAAGTAAAATGAAATTAATTAATGTAAAAATTTTGTAATGTTTTAGATTTTTTTCCTTTAAGTGATCGAATTACTGTGATCGAATTTTAACCTATTATATCTATACCTACCTGTAATATTAACGATTTTGTTTGTAAAAATTCTGCTTGCTTATTTTTTTTGGTGTAACGTGTAGTGGATGATAATATTTTTAAGACCAATTTTGTATGTGTACCATGTTACTTGCAGAATAAATAAATGATTATGATTATGATTAGAATGATTATTGATATTATGATAAGTCTGATAATTGACTTCTCTCTTGAATAATTATAAAAATTTCATAGACACTGGACATAAATCATAATTGGAATAAAGTGTGAAAGCTAAATACAGAATAAGTCACTAAATATTTTGTCAAAATAAACAAAAACACACTCTCTCAAATATCTTTAGCCAAAAAGATTAGTTGTTAGTTTTAATGCCTTCCTTTTACTCTACATAATGATATAAATTATTGAAAAAATATTGAGGTTGTTTTTCAAATTCATTATCACCTAAATCGCTGCCGGAACACAATCTTATTTCTAACAATGAATCGTTTTGTTTTTATCAAATGATTAAAAAATATTTCATGTATGGAGAATACTTTCAGCTCCTCCGTATTGTTAATTATTATAAGTAAATGCCCTTTATATCGATTATTGTAATATTTCACTGTGATTCATGTTACAGAATTATTTATGGAAGCAGTGAGCTGTATAAAAGATCATAAGTGAAGTGATCGACATAAACATGTTTTATTCCTTTTCTAGAATATGTTCCGTTGTTGGTGTTGAATTTTAACGGCGATAGAAACGCCGACCTGTTGTTATGGTAATTTGGGAGTAAAAGGCCCTTTATTTAGCATTCTTGTCTCACTCCGACTGTTATACTTCGGGCAAAGAAAGTTATATTGTTGAGCAGCAAGTATAATGAGTTCTTGATGGCGTATGACAAATGGTTTTTATAAGTATAGTTACAAGTGGCAAAAGTATATACGAGACGCTTTATAACACTTAAGATAAATTCTATTATATTAATTTAGAGATTATTACTTATAGTGAAGGAATTGCTGACGTAAATCTGATTTTAACTTATGATTAATAATTTAGGCCCGAGTTCACCAACACGTAAAACAAGCAATTAAAAGATAATCCATACTGTTGAATGTCAAAAAGAACCGGTTAAATAATAATCGACTGTTTACGTGTTGGTGAACTAAAAAGCCTTAGTTAAGTGATAACTTGGGATGCCTGAAATGTAAGAAAAAATGTATAGGGTTTTACATGTCGGCCGGCTGGTTATCGGTTAGAGGTCCCGGGTTCGAATCCTGACAGGCACAAATGTCGAGTGATTAACACAATTAATTCTTCCCAAGTCATGGTAACTTAGAGACGAAAACTCCTGGCATTCCATGGATTCACAGGTCCATGCTAGTACGTTAGTTTTACTCCAACAAGTTTGTACATACATACATAATTTCTACATACATACATTACATAAGATCACTTCTTTCCATTTGCTACGATCCTTACATACTTCATTTGCTTTATCCAATCCCATTAAATGCCTTCGTTGTTTCGGTTTCGGGTTTATGAATACTAGATACTCTAATCAAGACATCTATCGGGCCTCACAGCCCCTGGGCTACAAAAATATTATTATAAATACATTTGTTGTTTACGATATACTTCGACACAAACTAAGTCATGAGTCTTGTCCTGTTGACTTAGCAAAAGTAGTGACTCTTTCTTGACTTTGTACTCCTGAATCGGTATTACTGTGTCATGGTTTCGGGTTTCACGCATTAATCTCACTGACCGATATGCCCAGTGTTCTTCCTGTAAGTTAGATTAGATATTCATTAAAAATTCCGTCTAACTGTGGCTACAGATAATAATTACGCGAAGAAGTAAAATTGCCACGATCCTAAGTAAGTGGAAAGAAGGGCGTCATGTATGTTGTATTAATGTTGATATATGGGCACGGTTAAGAGGATTGTGAAGCAAAAAAAGCGATAACATTTTTACCCCGTAAGCATAGTCCAATTTTAATAATTTTTGGATAATATGTTGTAAATATAATTATAAAACTAGGTTCGGGCTTATTTATTTATACGAAATATTGATTAAGATTACAGTTGTCAGCATTATTTTTTGCATAAAAACATACTCGAGCTCCATTAATTATATTTTTAATTTAACTACACTGAATTAATTAAAAAGAAAAACTTACATACGTCGATTAGGATGTACTGAATCTAATGTACGCTAATATTGCTGGCTGCTTCTAGCTAGATTTTGAGGAATATAAAGTTTTTATTTTGTTTAAGGAATATTATTGTAATTAGCCTTAGTTTAAAACATATAGTGAAATAATGGGACACAGATGATGATGAACTGAAATTTTAAATATGGCTTGCTATACATTTAATTACTTGGACGTCTTCTCGGTACGATTGTTAGAAACAGACACAAAAAAGAAACTGGTTTATTGCGAGCGAGATGAAGTTGATTGATGGGTTAATTACTGAGTCAGATATTAAGGAATCGTCTAACGATAATGACGAGTCAAAAGTTAAATGAATCTTAACTGAAGATTGATTATTACCAAAGCTCGTATAAGTTTGTGTGTAAATTAGGTAATAGTAAATTATGGCGATTTAAGTCCCCGGTAAATTGTAATAGGCTTTTAAAACACCTCTGCCTACTCTTTAGGGGAAATTCTTGTGTATGACTACAATATACCTATTATTATTTAGATTATTTTGGAACTTAAATAAAATAGGTAAGATAATTTTTTAGGTCTTTCTTGCTGTCCTGGAAGTGAATAAATAATAGACTGAGCCAGCTCGGACTGGCCCCAGAGGTGTGTAGAGACCGGTAGGCGCCTTACGGCACGCGAATAGTAGAGTACTGACTCATTTCTGACTCATTTCTATATACATGACTGTCAATGAATTACATCACCAGCACCATTGTGATGGATGGTGAATCAAATTAGAGTGGATGGCTTGTATAACGTCTCATCGATATAAATGGAAGAGGAAATATACGGCTCCGACCCCAGGTAGACTGGGAACAGGTCAGGAAGAAGAGGATTCATCAATTGTAACACCATACTGCTATAAACGTAACTGATGATAATTATTCTTCGAGGTGTGTTCTTATATCATAGTCACTAATGAGATCTCTGGCGTTACTAATCATATTATTATGTTTAGAACATCTTCACACACGACACGTGCTGACGATACATTGAAAGATCTTAATTACTTAAACAAAAGTCAATGAACATCTGTTATTATTACAGCTGGTCCAACTCTGTTTTGCAGTTTCGCTGAGCTAAATGTTGTTAGTAGCTTAACCACGAATTAAATTAAAAGTTAGTTATATATAATGTGATATTGAAATCGGTTTGAAAAAAAAACCCATTTTGCTTAAACTTAAGGTTCC